>CATIWO010350815.1:0-37742 GCA_949673435.1 Macaranga tanarius | reverse complement strand
TGTTTGAATTTGTTGTTGGCTCTGTTTTGAAACTTGGAATGGTTTAAAAATAGGATTTTTAAGTTTCTGTTCTGGAAGTTTGACAGACTCAGAAGACTTAGTGGCAGAATGATGTAAAACAGTTGGTTGTTGAATTTGAGTTTCAATTCTGGTTAACTGTTTTCCAATTGTTTGAAGATTGATATTTGAGAAATTATTCTGCAAAATAATGTGTTTTAAGTTTTTTAAATCATCATTATCTTGTGGAAGTTTGAATGGAGCTGCTGGAATCTCCGAATTACCATGAGAAAAAGAACTATTCCTCAATGGTGGGTGTTCAGATTGGACTATCTGATCATCTACCTTCTATTCAGGTTTTTTATTTCTCATCGTAACTGGATTAACAGTCTTGTTTATTTTAGTTTTTAATTTTTTAAAAGGATATGCAATTTTATTTTGATGTGCATAAAATATTTCAAACCAATCAAAAAACTTCATTTGAACTCTGTAATTCTTACAAAATTCATAATATTTTTCCTGAATCTCATCTTTGATTTCCAAGAAGTTTGAAAAGAACCAAATCTTCTTTAACTCATTCTTTTTAAAATAAAATTCTTTTTGCAAACGAGTTTTGTCAATTTGATATTCTTTGTCCAAAACACTGATTTCTGCAGTAATATTCTGGATAATGGCATAAGGTGTAGGTGAAAAGGGGGCTGAAAGTGTTTCATCTTCTTCGGTGTTTTGGTTTTAGCTATCGTAGATAGGTCTTGGGATAGCTGTTTGATAGTCAACATTTTTTAGTGTGGAGCTAGGTATTTCAGAGGTTGAGAACCTTGGCAAAACACTTGTTTGGATCGGTTGATCGTTTGAATAAGGGACACGAGTATAGATAACCGAAGGAAGTTGTGAGGCTCTTCCAAGGTCAATTGTTGAAGAGGTAGATCCTTCATCAAAATACCGTGAACTGGTTGATCTTCTGTCAAAAGATAGTTTAACTCTTCCATTCGAGAATTGGGTAACATTTCTCAGGTTTGTGTTTGGCTCAGCTCTTTTTGGTGACTGAGGTTGGGTGGCTCCTTCTATGATCCATTCTTCAGGTAAGGTTACATCTTTCCATTGAATGGTTCTGGGTATGACGACATTAGATTTGGTTAAATCTGTTTGGAGTAGGATGGTTTCACCTTTTGGGGAATGTTTGAGATGTTTGGTTGCAAAAACAGAAACCATTGCTTTGTAATGAACTCGAAACATTAATGCAATAGGAATGGACCCATAAAGCATTTTATAGTTATGAGTTTTAATTTGTAAAACAATGCTCTTTAAAATATTTTTATCATTTAAAGAGACTGTTATGTTTGGATAGCAACTGAAAATTATTTTTCAGGAAAGAGAGTTTGGAAGATTCGTAAATCTATTTTTTCTGAATTTTAGGGATTTCCCAGTCATCAATATGTTTGGAAAAATCTTCGATAATCAGTTCATCAGAACTAACTACCCGTTTGGACTCTGCCGAGTCAGAAGTAGAAGAGTTTGAGAAAGATTGATTTCTACAGAAAATATTTTCTAAATTCATTTTGAAAATTAAAACTTTGAATTGATCAGAAAAATAGCCACAAGCTTTACTGCCCTACAACACAACCTGGCAAACGAGATTAACTACTTCACCAATACCTCTCACTGATCAATCCAGGAGCTTTACTGTTCACCCTCAAAAATGAATTTTGAATAGTTTAAAGCAGAAAACAACCTAACTTGGCTTTGATACCAGGAGGAGGAGACAGAATCAAGAACGGGATAGTTTGTAATGAGTAATGTAGAAAAGGATTAGGATTTTATGCAGCATACCTTATGTTTTATTAAACCAGCCAGAGTATGAAAGCCACGAGGCGGGTATCCATATAAAAGGGTACGTATGTAAAACCATTTAAGAGTTTGAACAATAAAAACAAGTACTGTTGAGATCAAAATAGTTTAAGTAAAAAATGTACAGTAAAAATAGTTAATGTTTAGATTGATTTAATTAATTTTTAATGCAGATGTAGATGATGAATGATCACAAAGTACCCTGCAAGAAAAATGACAGTTTATAGGATGAATGCAGATGCAAATGTATGGCCACAAATCACCCTATCAAGAAAATAAAAAGTAGGAACGGCCTAGAGGAATGCTCCAAACAGGTACCATTCAAAACAAAAGGAAAGGTACAGAAGACCCTGATGGTACTCATGACGGTACTTTGTGCCTACCTTATAATTTCAGAATAAATACTTTAATTAAAGTTAAACAAACACATCTAATGCATTTGCAACAAGATGTCAAATTCTAAAGAATTCAAAATCAACTTCAAACTGATTTGATAGAATCAAGAATTTCTGATTTTCAAAGAAAAATTGAAAATGAAGTTTGTTTTGATCTTCCAAATGCTTTATGGGATAGAAAACAACATATCGTCGATTTACCCTATGAAAATGATTTTGATGAAAAACGGATTCCAATAAAAGCTAGACCGATTCAAATGAATGAAACCCTAGAAAAACATTATAGGAAAGAAATTCAGGATTTAGAAAATAAGAATCTGATTTCAAAATCTCGATCGCCTTGGTCTTGTGCGGCTTTCTATGTTAATAAAAATAGTGAGATAGAAAGAGGTACTCCCAGACTGGTGATCAACTACAAACCTTTAAATTCTGCCTTAAAATGGATATGATATCCAATTCCAAACAAAAAGGATTTGCTTCAAAAACTTCATTCTGCTTTAATCTTTTCAAAGTTTGATATGAAATATGGGTTTTGGCAAATTTAAATACATCCAAAAGATCGGTATAAAACTGCTTTTACAGTTCCTTTTGGACAATAAGAGTGGAATGTCATGCCATTTGGTTTGAAAAATACTCCTTCTGAATTTCAAAGAATCATGAATGACATTTTCAATCCTTATTCAAACTTCTGTGTTGTTTACATTGATGATGTTTTGATATTTTCAGACTCCATTAAACAACACTTCAAACATTTGCAAACTTTTTTCAATGTAACAAAGAAAAATGGTTTAGTGGTTTCGAAATCAAAGATTTCATTTTTTTAAACAAGAGTTCAGTTTTTGGGTCATTACATTACTCATGGAACCATAACTCCCATTGAAAGATCTCTTGCATTTGCATTAAAATTTCCAAACAAAATTTTGGATAAAATTCAATTGCAAAGATTCTTAGGAAGTTTGAATTATGTTTTAGATTTTTGTTCAAACATTAATCGTCTTGCAAAGCCATTGCATGATAGACTAAAAAAGCATCCAGTTGCATGGTATGATCATTACACTAACATTGTTAGACAAATCAAAAAATAAGTTTTAGAAATTCCATGTCTGCATATCGCTGATCCATTAGCATTTAAAATCGTTGAAACCGATGCGTCGGATTTAGGATATGGGAGAATTTTAAAACAAATTTCAAATGGGCGGGAATGCATAGTCCAATTCACATCCGTACATTGGAATGATTGTCAAAAGAATTACTCCATAATTAAAAAGGAAATTCTTTCGATTGTTTTATGTATTTCCAAATTTCAAAGTGATCTTTTGAACCAAAAATTTCTTTTACGAATTGATTGTAAATTAGCAAAAGAAGTTTTACAAAAGGATGTTTAAAATATTGCTTCCAAACATATTTTTGCCCATTGGAAAGCTATCCTTTCAATATTTGATTTTGAAATTGAATATATAAAAGGAGATACAAACTCAGTTCCTGACTTTCTGACGAGGGAATTCCTAAAAAACAGGTCCTAAATACCCAGAAAGAAGAAGGAAGATAAGGGCAAAGGCCCTGCAAACACCGGTGAGCAAGCCCAAATACCAAAACAAACATTGGCCCAAAAAGTCCAAACACTAGCCCATACCACGGCTCAAAAATTTCTCAAACCTTCTTCGGCCCAACCTATTAAATCTTGGATGGACATGGTCCTAGAAGAAGCAGATGCAGAGGCCCATAAGCAAGCCCAAATTCAAATATGGGTTGAACAACTGACCCAGTCTCCTAGAGCTCTTCCAGGCTCTCCAATCTATGTCGCAAACCTCCCAGCCCTCGGCCCAAACAGCTTCGGCTCAAACCTCTACTGAAGCCCAATTTTCCAAAAGAGCGGGAAAAGGTAAAGAAATTTTAAAAATTTCAGAGATGGCGATTTCTGTAAAAAACTCATCTCAAATGATTTCCAAAACAGGTTCTTCTCAAATTATTTTACAACAAAATCCAATTTTAAAGAAAAAATCTAATTATTTGGAAAAACCTAGTTTTCAAAATATTCTGACCATTGAGGATGGATTCTGTGATAAAAAATCCTCCAGGGCAGTTTCAAAATTATTTCTTAAAAATTGGTTTTACAAACCTTGGGACATTTCAAAACCCCAAAGCTTTTATCAAGCCATTTTGGAAACAACTGGTTCTGCAAAATTCAAACATTTTAAGAAAGATGAGAAAAATCCACATCCTTCTTATTCAACCTATACAATCCAGAAAACCCTTCACCCAACAGAATGGGGTTTTGAATTGCACAAAACCAAACCTTTTCCTCCAAGCCCTGATACCTGAGTCCCCCATTGCCAGTTTTTTTACTACTGGGACTATCAACAGGCCTGGTACAATACATTCTTTATCCAAAATGATAGCTCTTCCCACTCTTGGTTATTCTTATTTGATAGAGAATTTTAAACCTCTAAACTTCCCTCTTGGTTCATACAATGGTGGACTCACTTCGGGAACATCCCTGAAATACTTATACCAAAAGTCAAACCCTGCTTTGACCTCTTCAAATAGCATTACCAACCTGCTCCAAATGAAAAAAGGTTTAACCCTTTCCTCATTTTCTGCACAAAGTTCTTTTTACCATAGGTTTGTGTGTGGTATTTCAGAGGTTGAGAACCTTGGCAAAACACTTATTTGGATCGGTTGATCATTTGAATAAGGGGCATGAGCATAGATAACCGAAGGAAGTTATGGGGCTCTTCCAAGGTCAATTGTTGAAAAGGTAGATCCTTCACCAGAATACCGCGAACTGGTTGATCTTCTGTCAAAAGATAGTTTAACTCTTCAATCCGAAAATTGGGTAACATTTCTCAAGTTTGTGTTTGGCTCAGGTCTTTTTGGTGACTGAGGTTGGGTGGCTCCTTCTATGATCTATTCTTCAGGTAAGGTTACATCTTTCCATTGAATGGTTCTGGGTATGACGACATTAGATTTGGTTAAATCTGTTTGGAGTAGGATGGTTTCACCTTTTGGGGAATGTTTGAGATGTTTGGTTGCAAAAGCAGAAACCATTGCTTTGTAATGAACTCGAAACATTAATGCAATAGGAATGGACCCAGAAAGTATTTTATAGTTATGAGTTTTAATTTGTAAAACAATGCTCTTTAAAACATTTTTATCATTTAAAGAGACTGTTCTATTTGGATAGTAACTGAAACTCACTAGTCCTTTGTTAAGACTGGATTCTACCATTCCTAACAAAGAATCAAAGAAGTTCATGAACCTAGCGTCCCTTAGGACTGCTAAGATCGAGGTATCTAGACCTTCCCTGGTAAGAGGTTTTATTCCTACCCGAACAAGGCCTATGTATATGTATTTGTATGAGCGTTCTTTGTGCTTTTGTAAATATTTTGAAGAAAGTAATTGGATTTCTTTAAAAGGTTTGGAGATTTGTATGTCTCTTTATTCTATTTTGATTGTAAAATCATTTTTCAGGAAAGAGAGTTTGGAAGATTCGTAAATCTATTTTTTCTGAATTTTAGGGATTTCCCAATCATCAATATATTTGGAAAAATTTTTGATAATCAGTTTATCAGAACTAACTACCCGTTTGGACTCTGCCGAGTCAGAAGTAGAAGAGTTTGAGAAAGATTAATTTCTATAGAAAATATTTTCTAAATTCATTTTAAAAATTAAAACATTAAAACTTTGAATTGATCAGGAAAATGGCCACAGGCTTTACTACCCTACAGCACAACCTGGCAAATGGGACTAACTACTTCACCAATACCTCTCACTGATCAATCCAAGAGCTTTACTGTTCACCCTCAAAAATGAATTTTGAATAGTTTAAAGTAGAAAATAGCCTAACTTGGCTTTGATACCAGGAGGAGGAGACAGGATCAAGAACGGGATAGTTTGTAATGAGGAATGCAGAAAAGGATTAGGATTTTATGCAGCCTACCTTATGTTTCGTTAAACCAGCCAGAGCATGAAAGCCACGAGGCGGGTATCCACATAAAAAGGTAGGTATGTAAAACCGTTTGAGAGTTTGAACAGTAAAAATAAGCACTGTTGAGATTAAAGCAATTTGAGTATAGAATTGTACAGTAAAAATAGTTACTGTTTAGATTGATTTAATTAATTTTTAATGCAGATGCAGACGATGAATGATCACAAAACATCCTGCAAGAAAAATGACAGTTTATAGGATGAATGCAGATGTAAATGTATGGCCACAAATCACCCTGTCAAGAAAATAAAAAGTAGGAACGGCCCAGAGGAATGCTCCAGACAGGTACCGTTCAGAACAAAAATGGTGAATGGCTCAGAGAAAGTCCAGACAGATAACCATTCACAGAAAAGGATAGAAGAAGAAGATTGAGCACAATATAAAATAGTACACATTTTTTGATGTGCAAGATCCCACTAGAGGCAAGCACATAGCATACTTAAATTAAAACAGAATTAAAAGAAATAAAGTTTGGAAGCCAAAACTATACCTTTATAAAATAATTATAAGGAGTACAATCTTAGCCAACGGTTATAAGTTTGTATAAGTTAAAGGAAAGGTTATATCTCTATCACTTAGTACAATGTTTGATTACAGAAAGAAATTTATCTAATCCTTTTCTCTCTGAAGTTTGCAACACCCTCATATGATGCAGGAGGAGTCTTCTTATAGCATGAGGCAGCTGGAGTTATGAGGTAGCTGACAACACATGCTAAGAAAGGTGGCTGGCATCACATGCTAGAGTTGAATCATGAGCCTGCTTCTGGTGGTTAGCAGACAGGTAGGTAGGTAGCTGCACATGGAGTGGGGCCCGGCTTCATATGGGAGAGCTAGTGAGTCCTTCATATGGGCGAGCTGGAGTGGGCAAAAAAAGAGCAGACAACATTATTTTAGGTCTGTAATCTTTTTATCTTTTACTCTTTTTTTTTTTACATTTACAATGGCAATAAGTAAATATAAAAGTAAATACGAAATACCAAAATATAAAATACGAAATTACGAAATTACAAAATAAAATAAAATACTAATTATAAGATATCAGAATCCACTATTGCCAAAATAGTCATTGTTATCTCCCAAGTCGATGATAGGCTCGGAAGATGTTGAACTAGAAGAGTCTCCAGACAAAGAGTCTTCAGGCTTAGAGGATCCTTATTTGGAAGAGGAAGTGCTATTGTCCAGAAGCTGTTGGATTATCTGGTAGAATGCTTCTTCAATTTTGGCACCAGCTAACTTTGGCATTACAAATGACTTTTGTGCCAGGAAAACTGTGGTCTCCTTTGGGCATAGAAGCGAGTCGTGCTTGACTAGCCAGTTGTTGACCTTTTGAAGAGTGATCTTCTCTTTATATAAGAATGCATCCCACCATTTAACTTTGTATCTTCTGGTAAGGATTGTTTAACCATCGTTCTGCATGCTGTAGCTGAAATACCACACATAAACCCATGGTAAAAAGAACTTTGTGCAGAAAATAAGGAAAAGGTTAAACCTTTTTTCATTTGGAGCAGGTTGGTAATGCTGTTTGAAGAGGTCAAAGCAGGGTTTGACTTTTGGTATAAGTGTTTCAGGGATGTTCCCGAAGTGAGTCCACCATTGTATGAACCAAGAGGGAAGTTTGGAGGTTTAAAATTCTCTATCGAAGAAGAATAGCCAGGAGTGGGAAGTGCTATCATTTTTTATAAAGAATATATTATACCAGGCCTGTTGATAGTCTCAGTAGTTAAAAAACTGGAAATGAGGGACTCGGGTATCAAGGCTTGGAGGGAAAGGTTTGGTTTTATGCAATTCAGAACCCCATTCTATTGGGTGAAGGATTTTCTAGATTGTACAGATTGAATAAGAAGGATGTGGATTTTTCTCATCTTTCTTAAAATATTTTACAGAACCAGTTGTTTCCAAAATGGCTTGATAAAAACTTTGGGGTTTTGAAATGTCCCAAGGTTTGTAAAACCAATTTTTAGGAAATAATTTTAAAACTACCCTGGAGGGTTTTTGATCACAGAATCCATCCTCCATGGTCAGAATGTTTTGAAAACTAGGTTTTTCCAAATAATCAGATTTTTTCTTTAAAATCGGATTTTATTGTAAAATAATTTGAGAAAAACCTGTTTTGGAAATCATTTGAGATGAGTTTTTTTGCAGAAATCGCCATCTCTGGAATTTTTAAAATTTCTTTACCTTTTTCCGCTCTTTTGGAAGATTGGGCTTCAGTAAAGGTTTGAGCCGGAGCTGTTTGGGCCGAGGGCTGGGAGGCCTGCGACATAGATTGGAGAGCCTGGAAGAGCTCTGGAGACTGGGTCAGTTGTTCAACTCATGTTTGAATTTGGGCCTACTTATGGGCCTCTGCATCTGCTTCTTCTAGGACCATGTCCATCCAAGATTTGATAGGTTGGGCCGAAGAAGGTTTAATAAGTTTTTGAGCCGTGGTATGGGCTAGTGTTTGGGCTTTTGGGCCAATATTTATTTTGGTGTTTGGGCTTGCTCATCGGTGTTTGCAGGGCCTTTGCCCTTATCTTCCTTCTTCTTTCTGGGCATTTAGGACCTGTTTTGTAGGAATTCCCTCGTCAGAAAGTCAGGAACTGAGTTTGTATCTCCTTTTATATATTCAATTTCAAAATCAAATATTGAAAGGATATATATATATAATATAATAATGTAAATATAACTAATATAATTTAACTCTAATCCTAATAATAACCTACTATATATATACATCCTTATAACCCCACTAACCCTAATCTCTTATTTTTCTTCTGCCGCCTCCTCCCAAACTCTTCTTCTTTTTTCAACTCTTCTCGAATATTCTCACAGTCACAGAGACTATCAGACTAACCCTAATTCTCATTTACCTCTTCTGCCGCCTCCTCCCAAATTCTTATTCTTCTTCTCTCAACTCTTCTTCAGTTCTTCTTCTCTCGCTATTTCTCCTCTTGTCTTTCGAACACCAATCAGGAGAACACTCTCTTTTCTTTGGCCCCCTGTTTCTTCTTATTTCTTCTTTAAATGAAATGTTTATCTACTTGATCTAGATTCGATTTCATCATTTTCTAATTAGATTACAGTATGACAGTGAATCACTTGCTTGAATTGTGATTATTCAGAGATAAAGGCTTGAACTTTTTTTTGATATTGATGTTGATGGTTGATCTTAGATGATTTTTTTTTAAAAAAAAAAACCATATTGATGATTTTTTTATATTGATTTTGATTCTTTAATTTTTTGTAAATGGTAAACTAAAAATTATAGTTTTTGTTATGTTACTATATTTTTCATTTGAATTAAAAAATGAGTTTTATTTATATTGTTTAAAAATTAAGTTTTTTTTACTGTTCTTGTAAATCTGGTATGGTTTTCAAATATTTCTGATGATTTTTTTTATGTTGATATTTGTGTCGATTCTTTACATTTTATTAAATGGTAAACTAAAAATTATAATTTTGGTTATCTGTTGTATTAGTTATTTGAATTAAAAAGAGTTTTATGTCGATGTATTGTTTAAAAATTTAGTTTTTTTAATGTATTTGTAATTTGTAAATCTGATTTTTTATTTCTTGATGATTTTTTTAATATTGATATTTCTATGGATTCTTTAAATTTGTGTTGATTCTTTACAGTAGTGATGATTTTTGTACTATATCTTGAAATTTCACAGAGGTATTTACGTGGGTCTTTTCTGTTTCTTTTTGTAGCCTTTGTTTTGCATTATTCAATTGTTTATTGGCTCTTGATCTATAGATTCTTAGCTGTATTCAGGTTTCTGTGTTTTGCTCTTTTTTTTTCTTTTTACACATTTGTTTTATTTATTTGAAAACCAACATAAATGGTGTTCTATTATTCTTGTTTTTAAGTTCTTAATGTATGTGTTAATGTGGTTTTGAAATCTGGATTTGATGTAGCTAATGCTGCAATTCTGGGTGGAAGCTAAAAGCTTTATAAGGGTGGAAGCTAAAAGCTTTATAAGGGTGGAAGCTATGAATGATTTATAATTGCTTTTCATTGTGATTCACTGTAAATCTGTAATCCTTCTTTGGCAGAGGCAACTGCATAAAAAAAATACAAATAGAAAGGTATTTTTTTAGGTAAATTTATGGTTTCTAATTGTTGTATTTTTTTGATATTTTGCTAGGTTCAACACTTCAACTAATATTGTATGCTTGCTCTTCTATTTTTTTTATTTGTAGATTGAACGTGACAGTGGCAGTATTCCTGCCACTGGTGTCCCTGATTCTAACTTCTTAGGAGTGGAAGCTAGTTCACAGTCTGGAGTAACACAAACTGTTCTAGAGACACAGAATGCCTATGCTGCTAATGAGAAGTAACCTGAGCCTGCTAAAAAGAAAAGAAAAGCGGTTGAATCCAGAGCAAAGTGTTGGGATCATTTTGACAAGATAAAGGATGAAGCAAGGGGCTTAGCTGCCAAATGCAAATACAATGGTAAAACTTTCTGTGCTGATTCTAAAAAAATGGTACTTCTAGTCTGAAAAATCATATTTTAAATTGTAAAAAGATGCCCCACAGTTTAGACAGTAGGCAGTCTTAATTAACATTATTACCTGCATCTGGTGTTTGTCAATCACAAGTAGGAGTAATAGGCACATAGAATTTTGATTAAGAATCCATTTGAAAAGCACTTGCACATATGTTGATTGTTGATGAATTGCCTTTTAAATTCATAGAAGGTGATGGCTTTAAAAATTTTATGGCAACTTGTTGCCCTAGGTTCAAAATTCCATCTAGATGGACTTATTCTAGGGATTGTTACTCAATGTTTCTTGATGAAAGGGTGAAGCTTAAAGAATTTATACATAGTCAGTCTAATAGAATCAGCATTACAACTGATTCTTGGACTTCTATTCAAAGGATAAACTACATGTATATGACTGCACACTTTATTGACAATGAATGGAAGCTTCAAAAAAGAATTTTGAATTTTCTGCCTGTTTCTTCTCATAGGGGAGAGTATATAGCTTCTGCCCTTGAAAACTGTTTACTTGATTGGGGTTTAAAATTAATTTTTTTGTAACTATTGACAATGCTTCTTCGAATAATACTGCTATAAATTATTTTAAAAAGAATCTAATGTTTTGGGGAACTGCCTCTGCTGTTAGATTAAAATTTTTACATATGAGGTTTATAGTTCATATATTGAATCTTGTTATAAATGATGGCTTGAAAGAAGCTTCTAAGTCTATTAAAAAGATTAGGGAAGCTATGAGGTACATCAGAAATTCACCTCTTAGACTTAAAAAATTTTAAAAAATCTCTAAATTTGTTGGTATTTCTTATCAGTCTAGTCTCTCTCTTAATGTCCCTACAAGGTGGAACTCAACTTATATGATGCTTAGAACTACTTGTTTGTATGAGAGAGCTTTTGATAAGTATGAGGAGAAAGAGAGTTCCTTTATGGCAGATTTGAAGGATGATGTTCCAGACTATTCTGATTGGCAAAATGCCAATAAACTTGTTGACATATTAAAGCTATTTTATGATATGACATTGCGAATTTCTGGTTCACTATATGTCATTGTTAATTCCTTTTTTTCTAAAATTTCTGACTTGCACTTGATATTGAATGAGTGGCAATCTTCATCTGATCTTTCTATTGTTTCTATGGGGCTATCTATGAAATCTAAATTTGTAAAATATTAGGGTGATCCTCACAAAATGAATACTTTGATTTTTCTTGCCAATATCTTTGATTCTCGGGACAAGCTTGAGTATATAGAATTCTCACTCAAACAAATGTATGGTGATGACACTGGATTGACTGTGTCAAATTTGATCTATATGCCTTGTTTGATGAGTTTTTCTTGGAGTATTCCAATGCTTCTGGTGGAAGCAATTCTGAGCCAACTATTTCCGCTGACCTATCTGGTCTGAATTTGCCTCTGAAATCTATGTCTCTGTTAAAAGCAAAATTTAGAAAGCACAAAATGGGATCTGGTAGAAGATGTGGTAATAACAAGTTAGAATTAGATATATATCTATCCAAGGATATTGTTGAAAAAGATGCTTCCTTTGATATTCTAAGATGGTGGAAAGTAAATTCAGACCGATTTCCAATTCTGTCTAGCATGGCACGTGATGTACTTGTTGTCCTGATTTTAACTGTGGCTTATGAAAGTGCTTTTAGCATTGGTGGTCGTGTCTTGGATGATTTTAGAAGTTGTTTGACTCCAAAGATAGTGGAGGCATTAATATGCACATATGATTGGCTTAGATTGGCTAGTAGTCCTATCTCAGTTGAAGAGAGCCTTAAGGACTTCGAATAATTGGAGAGAGGTCAATGCCTTTTTTAATTAGCAATTTCTTTTTCTTTTTTATTGTTTACTACAATTTTAATAAAGTTTAACTAACATTTTTATTCATTTCTTTGCAGATCTTCCTGTTCAAACAGCACTTGGCCCTTCTTACATCAACAATAGCCTAAATTTATCTGATTTTGCATTAAAAAAATCCTAACTTAACAATAGCAGTAAATTTTATGTTTGCATATTTTTCATTCATTTACATTACTTGATTGTTGTTGGTGGACCGTGGATGGTTGCTGCTTTTTTGCTTGATTGTTGTTGCCTGTTGGTGGATGCTTGCTGCCTTGCTAGTTTGCTTGATTGCTTGATTGCTCTTGGTGGATGCTTGTCCCTTTGTGATGCTCTGTTTAATTTTCTATGGCTATTAAATATATTATGCATGTTTCTGTGATCAACAATTAAACATGATGTGCAGACTCTTTATTGAGGTGCCCATGTTGTCTAGTTTTCTGTTGCAGTGCATGTGTATAACTTTTTTTAAGGCAATGATGAAAGCTTCCACCCTATGTATTCTGACTGTTACAATAGTGCATGCTTAAGTTTCTTTAGTGGCTTGTATTTTAATTGCTATCAGAAATGTGGCTAGACTATTGGACTGACTGATACAAAGCAACCTAAGCCTCATTTTAATTTTTTCCTTTGATTTTTTCTGTCTCTTGTATTTTCAATTCTGAGCCTCATTTTGCTATTTTCTCCTTTTTTTTTTTTTTTTGCAGGGACTTGTATTTTGATTTTTTGATAATAGGGAACTGGAGAAAGTGTCATATTCTTTTGCAAGCTGCCTTATGCACATCTTGGTTTTTTGTTTGTGATTCGACAGGCATTGTTCACACTTCACAGCTCAAAACTTATGCAGGCCTAAATTATTTGTGAACAACAAACATATTTTTTTTTGTATATTCTCAATTACCAGTCTATTCATTTTTGGCATATGGACTCAATTTTTTTGTATATCATTTCACATGTAATTAATCTACATGTGTATTATATATATTGTAATCTGACAGATATATTAACTATGTGCAAAGTTCCAAATTTAGTATACCGAACTGAGGAAACCAAATTAATTTCAAAAACCGACCTATCGGTTTATATGGAACCTTCGGTTCGAATCGGCTTGTAATTACAAATCTTCAAAACTAATCGGTTTTATCTACTTACAAACCGAACCAAACTGAACCGACCGATGCTCTCCCCTACTTAGGTCGCCCTCTTTCAGGAGTTTTTAACCTAGCTGGGTAGTTACAAAGTCATACTGATAATTAACTATTATTTTCTATCATGCATGTCGTTAGTCTGCCTAGTGCTCTTACAACTAATTGCCTGATGTCCATGTTGCTAAGATGTGCTGGCCACTGACTATCTGATGTCTTTGCTAATGATTTAAAAAAAGTTCACGTCTGACACTTAATGTGCTAATATTATATCAATCATGCTCATTTTATATAATCACTCATTCGTTATAACTATGCACGCTATATTATGCCTATTATTGATCAGTCCTTTGTGAGTTTTCTGATCAACTATTTTTTTTCAGCTCACTATTAAAAGAAATTTTATTTGAACATTTGGAATTGACATCATCAATGATTGGGAATGATTTGTGAAATTGGGTGCTGGAAGATAAATATGGTTGGCCCTTCAAGTGATAGGGATTTTTTCTCTTTTCTTTTCTTTATTTCTCCTCCTTCCTCTTGCTTTTTTTTCTTCTTTTTTCTTCTTTTTTTTAAAAAATTTCTTTTTTAAAAAGGGCCAATTTATTTTATGTAGAGGAGAAGTTAATATTTGTGATGCCCAAAGGGAGACTAAAAGTCTATTCAATGGGGTTTCTTTTTGTTCTTTTTTTTTTTCTCTCTCTCTCTCACATTCAAGCATAACATAAGGTGTATAATTATAATAAATTAATAATCATATAAATTGAACAATCTAACATTTATTAGCATAAAAAAAATTACAGCAAAACACTTGTTATAAATTATTATAGCCATGAAAGATAACAATGAAAATTATTTATGAGTACTAAGGTTTAGGTCAACTTCAATTTCTATTCCAAAGCGGTACAACTCTTCAAAGTTTTTTAAGCCCATATTCTTTAGCTTATTAGCTAGAGGTGGAATGCAAGCTTCTATAGCTATGAACAGTTGGTCTGATTCTGCAAGTCTATGCTTCATCTTAGCTAATTTTTCTTTCCATCTAGTTAGAAAGCTCATGAAAGATTCATTAGGTCCCTACCTTATATTCTGTAATTCTTCAAGAGAGACTTCAAACTGAGCATTCAACCCGTATTACTTGATGAAGGTTGAACACATCTCCTTCCAATTCTGTTGAACATGTGCATCTAAGGTGCAGTACAACTTAACAGCAGCTCCTGTCAATGACATAAAAAATTGTTTAACAATTTATGCCTTAGTCAGTCTGGTGGGCTTTATAAAAGTGACATACTATCGGAGATGAACGTGAGGGTCTTCAGTCCCATTGTACTTCTTAATGTCTGGAAATTTAAACTTTAGAGGCAGTGGTTCCTCTTCTTTCAAATCTAGATCGGCGACATCATAGTTGAGTCCATGCATATTTATTGTGGTTTGCAGCTAATCCATCTGTCTTTTATGTTTTTCATCCATTTTGGTTCAGTTGGATCTTATATTGCTTTTAATTTTTCTTTAAGTGGCTCACCAATAGTGGTTCTAGTTTTAAATTCTTCCTCGTCAATGGGCCTTTTTCCTGCTACCTTAGCAATCATGTCTTTGAACATTTGTCGCATCTTATCCCTGAATTCTTTTAAAATCTCTTACTTGAAAGACTCAGAATCAAAGTTAGAGGATCTCGACATTCTGTTTTCTTTATGATGTGGTGTCAATTGATTAGTTAGATTCTTAGTATTGGTGGGCTAAATTACCCTTGATTTACTTCCAAACAAAAGAGACTTATGGCTTTAAACAATGGATTTTAAAAATAAAAATGAGTGACATGTATGCATGAAATGCAGGTTATTTATAATTATTTACACTTATTTACAATCAAGAAGAATACAAACAAGTGACAAAAGTAAACCTTCCAACCTTATCCCTCCCTCACATATATTCAATGGCGAGTCTCTTATCCTAGAATTTTTGGTCTGAGTTTTAATTATCATCGGGGGATTACAAAACTGATATTCATGCAAATCTCTAGAGACAATATTAACAAACAAGTAGCAAATCTCATTAATAAAATCGAAGTCCAATATAACGGGCCATAATATGGTGGTAGAGATGAGACTACTATATGGCATCAAACGCATGCATTTTGGAAAGAACCTAAAGGAAGTTGCTAAGTCACTACATGAGCTGGGTCTAAGGTAAGGTCATAGGCTCCGACAACTTCATACTTTCTTTTCGTCTTTCTATATAAGGGTCCGAACGACGTACTCGATTGTACTCCACTGTAAGTGACAATACCCATATACCCTATCGCTAGGTTTAAATGAAACACAGGCAGTAGAGCAACAACTTCCATCGGGTTATTTGGGACTGAGTGCACAGTATGTGAGAAAAGTATTGTGAATGCATAAAGAATAACTAAATAATTAAAAATAAGAAAACACGGAACACTGGAATCAATTTCTCTATCTCCAGTGGAGTCACCACTATAGGCAGCGGGGTTCAGTGCGCATCCAAGTGTTTAGCGACTACGACACTGTGCGGGCTTAGGGCCCACTAGGAATACAACCATAAGCCTTTTGGGCTTGGATCGGAGAAGAGAGTCGTCACCCGGGTGAGATCCGGGACACTTTTACAGCAACTAGATCTCACGGAGGGAACCCAGCAATCGTCCTCAGAAGCTAGGTTTGAAAACTAGGTATGGGCTTTTGAAATGCCCACCAGACCTTGCGATCGACCTCTGTTTATATTTTATGTTTATTATTTAATTATTTCTCACTAATTACATGTAAATTGTAATTTTTTCCAAATAGTTTTTAGATTTTACAATTTAATCAATCCTTTATTTAATCCAATTTTGCATGCAATTCTTTTATAACATACATCCACCACATTCATTCACAAGTAGCAATAAATAAAATAACAAAAATGATTAAATAAAAAACGCATGCAAAGAAATGGAGAGAGGATAAATGAATTACAACCCTTTTTCCACACAAAATAATAAAAAAAGAATAAAACAAAATGCTAAAAATAAAATCAAAATTAGAATTAAAGTGTAGTAACTCATAGGGCTATCAAGTTTATATGCCTGTGAAAAAATTATTAATTAGTCTGTTCAAAAAGAAAATTACCTACAAAAAATAAAAAGTCAGTACACAGTAAAATAATCAATAATTAAATTCCAGCTAGGTTGCATATTAATTAATTATAAAAAATTAAAGTTAAATCTAAAATTAATTAAAATATTTTACAATATCAAATAACACAATTTTATTAAATTAATTATAGAACAAAAAAATTTATTTAATTCATATATTCCTAGTTAATCTAATCACCATTAATTAATAGTAACATAAAAATAGAAATAAACAAAATATTGCACAAAAAATAAGAATAAACAGAAATAAGAATAACACAATAAAATAAATAAAATAAGAATAAAAAATGAATAAAAGAATTAATCTCAAAAATGCAACAAAATATAGTTGAATAAATAAAATAGAAATAGGATGCAAAATAGAATACAAATTATACAAAAATAACAGAAAATAATAAACAAGATAATAAGAATAAAATAAAATATAAGACATAAATAAAATAGAAAAAAAAATAAAAGCTATAAATAGAAATTAAATTAGATAAAAGTAATACAATGCAAGTATATAAATTCAACAGAAATAAAGTTTAGATTGAAATAAAAATAAAAATGAATAACAATAAAATACAATGACATAAATAAAAAAACAAAAAAAAATGATAAAAATGAAGCACCAATAGTTGATTGTACAACCAACTGTTGGTGCCAAAGACCAAAAAATATTTGATTGATTTTATATTTTCTTTTGATTAATTAAATAAATAAAAATTAAAAATATATAATTGAATAATAAATAAAAATTTAAAAGATTAAAAATAATAGAAAGAATATAAATACTCCTCAGATCACCACTAAGTAGTAGATGAATTTTTTGACCAACTTATAGTAATTCTCCAAAAAAATTCTGTCCCAATATAGGTGGAATGGATATCTTCTCTTTTTTTTACCCTTTTTCTCTAGCAACCTTCCTCTCCCTTTTCTTTTAATGTCTCCTCACGCTTTATTCTCCCTCCTCCCCTAACAAATCTTCATTCTTTTCCCTTATCACCTAAAAAATCTCTCATTTTTTTTTCTACTCTCCCCACTCCTTACTCACGTCCTTCCTCCCTTTTCTCCTCAATTTTTTTTTTTTGGGCCAATGGACCATTAAGTTTGGGTTGAATATTCATTTGGGCATTACTTTGCTTCTGTGGGCTTATTCTTATTTAAGTTTTTCATCATCGAGATTTTTTCTGGTTTTGGGGTGGGCCAAATCCAAGTGTCAACAAATGGGTATCTGTTAATCAACATAAGTGAATTATCCCACTCTCTCTTCTCTCTCCCCTCCTTATGTTCATTGATTTTTTTTTTGCCAAAAATTACCAAATCTTTTTGTTACCTATATATGCAATATATAAATACTATGGATTTGAATATAAATCTCAAATTTTGATGAATATTTTCAAAATTTTATGATTATATTTTAGTGTAGAATTTTATTTCATTTTTGTGTGCTTTGATCAAACTATTGGACTAGTTAAATAATAGGTCAAGCTGATGTTGTGGTAAAAATCTAAAGAATATACTCAGATTATGCTCCAATTTGACTCCTTTAGTATATCTGAGAAGCAAATAGCCTAAAAAAATTTTCTTATTATCTTCATCCGAGAGAATTCTTATACTTTGTGTTGTTTTAGTTTATTATTTAGGTATAATTATTCTCTTTTATAAAAAAGAGAGTATTTTAGTATAGTGTTTGTACTCTCTCTTATATCTTTTTATAGTGATGAATAAAATTTTATCTACAAAAAAAGTCACATATAGATTACAAGTTACATATCGTGGTGCATCTTAATAATTAAGTCAAAGGGTATCTGAAAATAATAATTTCTTTCTCACATTTCCACCAAGAGGATGCCTTAAACATATTAGTCAATTTGGATGTAGAATGCATGTTTAGTAATATGTTACATATCATCAGGAGCTCTGCGATACTTATTATGAATGCTAACAAATAGTTATCGTCAAACTTTAGTAAATGGAGTTGAATGACATAGAAATTTAATATGATATTGAGAAAATTATCATATATTTGTTATTAGTATTTAGGACAATTAATAAGGAAGTTTGTATTATAAATTTCAAGTAGATAAGTATAAATTCAACTTTCCAATTAGGTAAAAGGATTTTTTCATCAATTTATATTAGGGATGAGCACGGTCCGGGTAAATCCGGGGAAAAAAATTCTCCAGTACCGTACCATATTTCGGAGATTTTAAAAATAAAATCTCCAATACCAGTACCAGTTTTCGGTACGGTTCGGTACGAGAATACCGTGCTATACCAGTTTTTCGGTACAAAGATTCGGTTCTTTCGGAACGGATCGGTATGAAATGGTACGATTCAGAAATTCGGGAATTTATATTATTAATTAAATATATATTTATCATCAACAAATAAAATAATAAAAAAATATTTTATAACCTATTTAAAAATAATAATAAATAATGCTAACTAATAGATAAATTAATAAACTTAAACTAAGATGTTACATAAATATTTTGTTTCAATTAAATAACCACAAAATTTATTCTTAATAGATATATAATAATATATCTATAACATATATATATACACAATATCCACACTCTCAACCCGCTGTAGGAGGTCTAACTAATAGATAAATTAATAAACTTAAATTAAGATGGTACATAAATATTTTGTTTTGGTTAAATAACCACAAAATTTATTCTTAATAGATATATAATAATATATCTATAACATATATATATATATATACACAATATCCACACTCTCAACCCGCTGTAGGAGGTCTGTACAATATACAATATTCATCTTCTCTTCATAACATATATATAATTATATATATATAATTATTTACTGCTTTAATATATAGTTATTTGTAATTAAGCCAGTGATCAGCTCTAGCTTATAAACACTAATTAATTAAAATCTTTAACTAATTATATATTTTTAATCACAATGATCAGCCAAAACTGAAAATATAAAAATAAATTTTGAAAAAATAAAATGGGTCACACCAAAAAAGAAACAAGTTTGGTCAAACAGACCATTTTTTGAAATTTCCTCTTGTTATTAACATTTATTTCATAATTAGTCAATAAACATTACTCCAAACTAAAAGATTAATATATTTTTTCTTCTAACAAAATTTATGTTAAGATAACACTATTAGAGTTGTGAATAGATCTTATATTTAAAAAGTACAAAAAAACTTAAGTGATATAAAAATAATATAAAATATTAAAAAATATTAAAATTTTCTAGTATAACATTATTATTGGATTAATTTTTAAAAATCATATCAAAATAGCGAAGTGCCGGCTGCGCGCTGAAGAAAGAAAAAATAAAAAATAAAAGAAAGAATAAAATGAATATTAGGGTTTGAAGATGAAAGAAAAAATAAATAATAAAATGAAGGGAGAAAGTATGAAGTATCAAAACTACGTAGTTTTGTCCAAGGGAGGAAGTATGAAGCATCAAAACTATGTAGTTTTGTTTAAAACTACGTAATTTTGTCCAACTATATAGTTTTAAGTTATGTTTAATCATTTAAATTATATTTATTTAATAATAAATTATTATTATTGTTGATATATAATTTTTATAATAGAAATCAATAATTTTATTATATATATAAAATTTTTACTAAAGTTTTTAACTTTAATTATATTATATAATATTTATTTAAAGTTGTACTTGATATTAACACTACTTTACATCAAAATGATATAATCATATATCATGAATATATAATTTCTATTATATTAAACTAATATTATACATATTTAATTAATCTTATAATTAGACTTAATAAAAAAATTAATTTATACCAATTAGGTTAAATGAGTTATATAAATAGATTATATGCAAAATTCTGTAGTTTTTAGATTAAACTACATAGGTTTGAAATTATTTATAACTTAGTATTTAATTGATACTTGTATTATATGTTAATATTAGCCAAGTATTAGTTTACAAAAAAATCACCAAGTACTTTAGCTATAATTGATACTTCATAATTTGTAATCTTATGAACTTATAGTAATTTTAGTAATTAGTTGATAATAAGTATTTCTTATATAGTAATCTTATAGTTAATAGTTGATAATAAGTATTTCTTATATAGTAATCTTATAGTTAATAGGTTCGTGAGTTAAATGTATTTAAACTTAATAGTAGTATTGTATACTAAAAGTTTTAGTCTACACTACGTACATAGTTCCATAAGAAATTATGCAATTTTTGCTAAGTTTAATAATAATTTAGAATTAAATTATGCAAGTTTTGTTTAAAACTACGTAATTTTGTCCAATGAAGGAAGTATGAAGCATTAAAACTACGTAGTTTTGTTTAAAACTATTTTTTTACAGGTGAGGAAGAAGATGAAAGCTGCGTTGGAGAAGGCACAGCTAAAGGTGAAAATCGCGTGTTTGAAGGTTGGGGGCACGGGAGTAATTATTTAGGTGGCTAGGGGTACGGGAGTAATATTGAAAAAGTTGAGATAATTTTGTTATTATGTTGTATTTCTAGGGCATGTAGGTAAAGATCCCTACTAACTATAATATATAGATATGTATGTATATATATATATATAAAATAAGTTTTCAAATTTTAGGGGGGGCAATGGTCCCCCTAACACACTAGCTAGTTTTGCCCCTGACCTCATACATGCAGATGCAATGGAAAATAAAAGGGACAGGATTGCCTCATACACAATTTTTTATAAAGAATGGTACAAGTACACATAATTAATTTGACGCAAAGTGACCCTTTTTTTAATATATAACAAGACTAATTTTGTCCTCACCTTGTAACTTAACGGTTGGGTTGAAAGGACATCACGGGAGAGGGTAGGATTCGAACCTCCTCTCCCCTGCTCTCTCATAATTCTTAATAGGGACAAAACTATCTATCCAAGCTAAAAAAAATCAAGACTAATTTTCTGAGCTCAGAGTATGAGAATCTTGCAAAATTGTGATGGGTCACGACTCACATGGTCACAACTTACAACCTAAAAAAGTATCCCTTCTCCTTCCTCGGGATCTCTGTGCTGATTTAGAGCGAATATTGAGTTCTTTTTGGTGGAGAAAGTAGCAGTCGGGTAGAGGCATTCATTGGGTCAGATGGGATAATCTTTGTTTGCCTAAAAAGATGGGTGGAATTGGTTTTAAAAAGTTGAGAGATTTTAATGTGGCCATGGTTGGCAAGCAAGTATGGAGAATGCTTACAGCTCCTTCTTCACTGGTCTATCGGGTTTTTAAGGCAAGGTATTTTCCCAACTCTTCTTTTCTTGAGTCATCTTTAGGTAATAACCCGAGTCTTATGTGGAGAGGGATGTGGGAAGTGAAAAACTTGATTCGTGGGGGTTTGTATAAGCGTGTAGGGAATGGTTCGACTATTTCTATTTGGAAAGATCCATGGTTACTTTGTAATTATAACCCATATATTTCTACAGATCCTATTACTGGTCTGGAAAATATGACTGTAGCTAATTTATTCTGTGTCGACAACTTGGAGTGGGACTTGGATGTCCTTGGTGATATTTTTAATGCCCGGGATTGTAATTGAATTAAAAATATTCCTCTGAGTATAAGGAATGTTGGTGATGAGTGGGCATGGTTCGGGGATGCTAAAGGAGTCTATTCGGTTCGTAGCTGCTATCGAATGCTTCAAGGAGAGCTTAAGGTGGGTAATAATGGTTTCTGGTCCACATTATGGAAATTAGCAGTGCCTCCTAAAGTTAAACATTTTCTATGGAGGGCTTGTTCACGTTTGCTACCTACTACTGATGTTTTACGTAGTAGAAGAGTGCAGGTAGATGCCCTTTGCCCAGTCTGTAGGAGATGTCCTGAGTCGATTATTCATATTTTAGTTGATTGTCCGATAGCTAGAGAATGCTGGTTGTTTTCATCTTTGGGTATGGTTCGGTTTGGGTTGTCAGTTTTCTCTGATTGGTTAAAAGAATGTTTTGATCGTATAAGTTCGGAGGATTGTGCATTATTGGCCATCATCTGTTGGAATATTTGGAATCATAGAAATAGTATGGTGTGGAAAAATAAAACCATGCCTTCTACCAAGATTGTTAATTTTGCTAGTAACCTGTTATTTCGGTGAATTCAAGTTCAGTCGGAGGGATCTATTGATGTGGATTCTGAGGTTCAGGTCGGGTTTCGCGAGATGGATGGGTCTGTTGTTTGGAGTAAACCTCCGTTAGGCTTTTTGAAGGTTAACATTGATGCAGCTTTATTCGATAATGATGGAAGTATTGGTGTTGGTTGTGTTATGAGGAACGAAGATGGGGTGTTTGTAGCTGCCTTTTCTAAGTTGGTACATGGGCTGTTTTCACCAAAAGAAGCTGAGGCTATTGCTTTTCGTGAAGTTCTTAGTTGGTTGAAAGAGAAGCATTGGAATCAGCTTATTGTCGAATCTGATGCGCAACAGGTGGTCTACTCTTTGCGAAGGAAAAATGATTCTCGGTCTAGCCTGGGACTGTTAATTGAAGATTGTCAACAACTTATAACTTTTTTTGCTTGTTGTACATTTGTTTTATTAGGAGATCAGCGAATGGGGTTGCCCATAGGTTGGCAAGGCATGCTCGTTCTGTGTCTGATTTTCGTTGAATGGGATTCGGTCCCTTCTTTTCTATTTGATGTTATTTCCGATGACTTATTAAGTTAATGCATTTTCTTTTAGATTTCAAAAAAATATATATTTATATTGCATTAAAAAAATTTAATCAAATTAATTCTATTTTTTATTTTAAAATCTAATTCTTTATTTGAATTGTTAGTTTCAATCGTTCTTTATATGAATCAAATTATTTAATATTACATTATCCATAAATATAATTTATATACTCAATAATCTAAACTAACAATTCAAATAAAAATTAAAATTAAAAATTAAAAAGAGACTTTACTTAGTTAATTTTTTATGCAATATAAATATTTTAAGTTAGTATTCGAGTAAAAATAATTTAAGATTCGAAGTAATTAACTATTATTTGATTAAAATTTTAATTAGATTAAAGTTAAATTTACCTATTTTATATATTTTATTAAATTATTTTTAATAAAATTATCATTTTAATAGTCAATTAATGATAATTTTAACATAAATTCTATTAAACAATTAATTTAATAATAAAATATTATTTATAAATTTTAAGGACAAATAATATAATATATTCAAATAGAGAGGGCAAATAGTATAATATATTCAAATAGAAAAGGTAACTAGTATTAACTTGATAATATCATGTCGGTTAATAGAAATTATAACAGAAAATTTCACAAAATGGGTAAATAGTATAATTATATAAAATAAAAAGAAGAGATAATATAAATTTTAAATGTCAATGATTAAGTAGTAAAATATGGCAAACCACATGGGGCAAATAATAATTCACCCTTATATTTACTGTCTTATCCTTTTAACTTTAACTAATTATCACTACTTAATAAAATAACTAATTATCATGACTTAATAAAATAATATTTGGATAATTATTGAAAATATTAATAAAATATTGATATTATATTTATTAAAAATATTAACCACTCAAATAAAAATATTAAAAAATATATTAATAAAAAAATTTATAGTTCATTAATAATAATAATAATAATTTATTCAAAATAAATTGTCAAAATTTTAACAAAAATATTTTTTTATTTTTTGAAATTATATAAATAATTAAAATTATCTACAATATTTCTAATTATAAGTATAAAATAATATTTTTTATCATATATACTATTGTTAATATTTATATCACACACACACACATATATATATATATATATATATATAATGTCTATATATATAATTAAATACATTATCAGCAATCACTATTATAATTTTATCAAATACTTAGTATCAATTAACTATCTGCTATCAGTAACAACTATCAGCTGTCAACAACCGTTTAGCTAAATAGACCCTTAGTAAAAGTTATATAATTCTTATGTATTTTCAAAAAATGAATTAAGACTTTGTTTTAAAATTAACACGCTGCATTATAATTTTTACACTGCATTGTAATTTTTATCTACTTATCTACTTAAATAAAAAAATTTCTTACAGATATATATAAATAATGTACATAATTTATTTATTTGTTTGTTTATTATAATTTAATAAATATTAATTAATTAATAGTTTTTATTTGAGAACTATTAATTCCTTGCAATTGCAGAAAGGTGAAAAATTCAACACGGTTATAGTACACGGTTTTATTATATTTCTTCTACTTGTTATTTTTTTTAATGGATCTTCTACTTGCTATTACCTTGTCTTCTTTTTGACATTGCATCTTTTATGGTTAGCACATGGATTGTCTTACTTAACAAAGCTTATATTCCTTAATTTAAGGCTCAATTATTGTCTTTTGTTTGTTCAAAAAAAAATTATTGTTTTTTTTTTTTTCAAATATGAAACAGATTACTACAAAGTCTTCCTTTACCTTTTTCTGTTTTTGTCTTTTTTATTTAATTTTCTTACTTATTCATTAGGACCCATATAAATATAAATATAACTTATCTTTTTATAAAATTCATCACATTAATAAATTTATATAACTCAATCCATATACAATAATAAAAAAAAGTTTTTAGTTAACACACAATATTAAATATGTAAATTTTATTTTAAACATTATGCATTTAGTTAATTAAAATGTGACATATGATTATATATTATATCACAAATTCAGATGTCAAGTGCATTACTAGTAAATAGTATGTAAAAATTTATAAAATTTAATTTTTTATTATTTCACTCTAATTACAATTGGCATTGATATGAACATAAATATGTTATATCATTTTTATATACACTTTATCATATTTCACTATGAATACATAAATAAAAATGAAAAATTCTTCAACTACATTTAAAATAGTACATATAAGTTAAAGAATATGTTAACATATATTGTATCAACCTAGTCATCATCAGCGAAATTTCTAAGCACTGGTGAAGGTTCAATAGCGCGTGCAGCTAGTTTGACCAACTTCTATAAGGTATTTCTGCAAAGCACCTATATAGGATTTAGCGAAGTTATTGACCATTTTCATCTAAGAATTTGAAAGCTATGGTTAAGGTTACAAATACAAGTGCTACAAAGGTGATAGCTCTCTTCTCTATTATCATTTATTGTATCATTAGCATACCAGTTGCAGACGCCCGAATTCGCCATTACAAATGGGAAGTGAAGTATGAGTACAAATCTCCTGATTGCTATAAGAAGTTGGTTATAACAATTAATGGCAAAAGTCCAGGACCCACAATTCTGGCTCAACAAAATGACACTATTATAGTTGAAGTGAAGAACAACTTGTTAACTGAAAATCTTGCAATTCATTGGCATGGTATAAGACAGGTACTTTAATAACTTATCTATTTATTTTTCCAAGTCAAAGTTGCTGATTTTTTAAATTTCTTTTTTATATATTGAATCCATTATCATGTCTCTTCTTATGATGGGTGTTTTTGTTTTTAATTTTTACAGATTGGAACTCCATGGTTTGATGGCACAGAAGGAGTTACTCAGTGCCCAATTGTTCCTGGGGAGACCTTCAAATATCAGTTTGTTGTTGACAGAGTAAGTTTTTCAGCTGTGGGATTATAAGTTCGAAACTAGTTGGAGATTGGTTTATACTTATAGCTGAAATGATAAAATTTCTGAAGGTTAATTAGTGTGCTAAATCAATCCTTTTTAATGCAGCCTGGAACATACTTGTACCATGCCCACTATGGAATGCAAAGAGAAGCAGGGCTCTATGGATCCATCAGAGTATCGCCAGCCGATGGACAATCCGAGCCCTTTGAGTATGACTATGATCGAAGTATCATCCTCAATGACTGGTATCACAATAGCACTTATGAACAAGCAACTGGATTGGCTTCTATTCCCTTCACTTGGGTCGGAGAGCCTCATGTAAGTGACATAATTGAATTCAATTCCATATGTCCTGCATATATATATATTTTTATATGGAACATCAACGTCCTCACACAAATACTCAGTGTAACCTTATAGCATTGAACTAACATTTTGGGTTTGCATACTTTTCTAATGCTGATTTCTTTTGTAACAATTTATTTTACAGTCACTTCTAATACAAGGGAAAGGAATATTCAATTGCTCAACCCCAGGCATTGAAGCTGGCCTCTGTAATGCTACCAGTCCTGAATGCTTTCCTTATGTTATGACAGTAGTTCCTGGAAAGACATACCGTCTCAGGGTTTCTAGCTTGACTGCTTTATCTGCCCTTAGTTTCCAAATTGAGGTAATCTTCTATTCCGCGGCCACATTTCAATTATATTAACTAGAATGCACGGAAACTTTAACTAGTAGATGTTTTCACGTTTTGAAAATGTTTTGGCATCAGAAACTTAAACTCAGATTATATACATGCATTTACCGCCAAGCTAAGCCTGCAGTTGCTCTGTTACTTGTACAGGGACACAACATGACTGTTGTTGAAGCAGATGGTCACTATGTTCAACCATTTGTTGTAAATAATCTGTTCATCTACTCTGGCGAGACTTACTCGGTTTTAATAACAACTGATAAAGACCCATCAAGAAATTACTGGATGACTACAGATGTTGTTAGCAGAAAACCCAATACTGCACAAGGTCTAGCCATCCTCAATTACTATCCAAACCATCCTCGTAGATATCCGCCAACAACTCCACCATCAGGCCCTGTATGGAATGATTCGGACCCGAGGTTAGCTCAGAGTCTAGCGATTAAGGCTCACAAAGATTACATCCATACACCACCTTCAACTTCAAATAGAACAATAGTTATGCTCAATACACAAAACCTTGTCAATGGTCACACTAGATGGTCAGTTAACAATGTCTCATTTAATCTTCCTCACACACCTTACCTTGTAGCATTGCAGTACAACTTAACTCACGTATTCAGCCAAGTCCCACCACCTACTGGCTACGACTTCAAGAACTACGATATATATAATGTTTCACCCAACAAGAATGCTACTACAAGCGATGCAATTTATCGCCTAGACTTCAACACAACAGTAGATATTATTCTACAAAATGCAAACTCTATGAATAACAATACAAGTGAGACACATCCATGGCATCTACATGGGCATGATTTTTGGGTTCTTGGGTATGGGAAGGGGAAATTTGACATGAGCAACGACACGAAGAAGTACAATTTGGTGGATCCTATCATGAAGAACACAGTGCCAGTTCATCCTTATGGTTGGACTGCATTGAGATTTCAGACTGATAATCCAGGGGTATGGTTGTTTCATTGCCATATTGAGTCTCATTTCTTCATGGGTATGGGAGTGGTGTTTGAGGAAGGAATTGAAAGGGTTGGAAAATTGCCATCTTCTATTATGGGTTGTGGTGAGACTAGAGGTCTCATGAGACCTTAGTTCAAGAAAGTAAATCACAGTTTATTTTTTAGATGGGAAAAGATTAGTGCTGCGGCCCCGCAACATGAGGCGCCTGTAAAATTCTTAAATTGATATATCCCTTTTATCATGAAATTTTTTTTTTTTAAGAATATATTAGTAAATTTTTTAAAAAATTTGTCATATCACAGTCCAAACATGTATCATTTATCATTAATTTTTTTTTTTTGCAGTTTTATTATTTTGTTTTGGCAGGGTGTTTAATGTATTAGTGGTTCTTTTTGTACATGTAAAGTGTTTTGTTTTCAAGAGTGAAATAATATTTAAATCTATCATGCAAAATGTTACCTCCCCATCTTCTATATTGTTCCCTAAATTTTGCATAAGGACAGGGCTTGGGTTTTTGGTATGCCTGTTTTGGTTCTTTTGGATGTCTACATAGAAAAGGCAGAGGAAAAAAAAAAAAAAAAAAAAAGATGAGAACTATATGTTATAAGAAAATTTCTGTATAACACCTCTGATGTCAAAGAAAATTACAACAAAGGAGGAAACTCTATCTTACTCCATAGATTTTATTTGTGCTACATTAGATTAAAGAAAAAAATATTTTTAACAATATACTTAAATTTTAATAATTGTAGTATTAATACAAGGAAGAAAAATAAATAATTTTTATTATTATATAAAAGATAAATGAATCATGTACTATCAGAGTAAGCTAAAAATTTCTCAAACAAGGACAACATGATTAAGCTAAAAATTTCTCAAACAAGGACAACATGTTAAATATTAGGATCTTATCATTGAAAAATGCATTACTAAGGTTTCTGGTAAAAAAAAAAACAGAACCTGGGACGGTTTCATATGGTGCAAATGAAAAAAGTTAAGCAATTTGCTGGAACAAGATTTTCTTAAATCACAATTTAGGACCAAGGCCAGAAAGGCAACAAGCTTTTGCTAATGAAAATAGAGACTTGAATTCAAAATTTTCTTTCCATCCTCTAGAATATGAAATTTATACTTTTAATTTTCAAAAAAAAAACTTTATACTTTTAAAATAGTAGTCCATAAAAATAAGTTTCTTTTTGAGAATAGTCCATAAAAATATTTAGAAAAGACTATCAATTATAGACTTACGAGAATATTTTACAAGCGAA
Organism: Macaranga tanarius; assembly: GCA_949673435.1. Taxonomy (NCBI): domain Eukaryota; kingdom Viridiplantae; phylum Streptophyta; class Magnoliopsida; order Malpighiales; family Euphorbiaceae; genus Macaranga; species Macaranga tanarius. Next base: position 8,380 of record CATIWO010350815.1, on the reverse strand, counting down.
ATGTTAGCAAATATTTTATTTTTTACATTTTTGGACATTTTTATTTATATTTAAAGTTATTGTATAGTATAAATGATTGTATTTATACAACTGAAATTAAAATCGTTATATTAAAATTTAATTAATTATAATCATTGATATATTTTACAGGTATTGATACACCAATATAATCAATTGTTATAATTAAATAAAAATTAATCTAACGATGGTAATTTTATTTGTATGGATACAAAAATTTCATTTAATGTATCAAAGGCGTTCTAGTCAAGATTTAAGGAAACTTCTCAGAACGTTGGGCCCTTACCATATATGCAACAACTTGTCAATGTCCATTTGTCCTTTTAAATTTATGTTTTAATGAATTGGCCGTACATTTGAGTTTAGAGTAATTTACCCAGAAGCTGCATTTGTTGTTTCTTTTTAGGGTCAACATCGCCAAGTTTAGGGTAATTTACCCAGAAGCTGCATTTGTTATTTCTTTTTTGGGTCAACATCGCCAATATGAAGTCTTCTGATATAAAAAAAAAAAGGGGTAAGTGTCCACGTTATCATCAACTTTACTTACTTTACCCAATATTCTTTTAATTTTTAGTTTCTAACAACTTAATCTATGAATTTTATATGGGTAAAGATTCTTTCTCTCGCAATACAGAAGAAATCCACGAGACAGCCAATTACCATTTTGGTCCCTCAAAATTATATTATCTTTCTGTAAAATGAGAAGTCAAAATGGTAATTGGCCGTCTCGGATGACGAATTTCTTCTGTCTTGCGCGCAGAGACAAGTATTACCATCCATTTTATATTTAGTAATAATTTTGTCCACATTCATTGTAGTGGTCTATTTTTTGACTTAAAAGACTTTAAGTAGCTGCACACTCGTTCTGATTGGAGAGATTCAATTTATATGCTTATAAGACACACATACCCCGCCTAATTTAACAATGTGAAATATAGTGTGGGTCTATACTAACATAATATGCCTACATGTAAATATAATTAATGACGTAAAAATTTGTGAAACAAAATATTAATTTTTTTTATCTGTAATTTTACTTATTTTTTAGATATATCCTCAATTTTTCAAATCAGTTTAACTTATTAATTTTGAAATTATTACAATAACTTTTATGAATCAAAATTTAAATTTCACTGATAAAATTATTAGATTATAATTTATGAATTGATACGTAATAATTATTTTAATGATTTTAGTTAAAAATTAATACTTTTAATATAAATAATTATTTAATCAAAATTAAATAAAATTGATACTATACCATAGTATCTATAAAATATCAAATTTACTCTTTTAAAACTTTTAAAAATTTGTGATGGTTTATTAATATAAAAAAAATTTCAAATATTTGCGGTTTTCAATAACTTTGTTCTACTAATTTTTAAATTTTTAAAAAATATCTTAATTTAGCCAATCTAATCAATATTAATACAAATAATTATTTATTTATATTAAATGAAAAATATTGATGCAATAATAAAATAAATTTACAATAGTAAATAATTACATTTATATATGATTTTTATTATAAATATTTCAAAAATAAAAATATTTTTAATAAAAATATTTTTCTAAATAATATGAATTTTTAATTAATTATTTATAAATAAATATTTAAGATAAGTTTAAAAACACCCAATTTTAAAATATATATATATAAAAATAATTCATTCCACACACACAACAACACAGCGAGCTTGCACACAAATTTTTTACTATTTTAGATTTATTAAATTAGTCTGGATGTGGTACGGGCTTAAATGCGCCTTTCAGTGGGGGTCCATTCAGGACACTTCGTGGTCTAACAAAAAAAATAGTGTCCATTCATACATTAGAAAATTTTATTGCAAGTGAATTTAATTTTTAATTTATCATATTAGTATTTTTATTCACTTTTGACCAAATAATTTTAAATTAAAATATTTTTACCAAAATTAAAAATATGGAATAAAATTATTAAAAACATCAACCATTTAGATTTTCTACAACATTGTACCTTGATAAATTTTGCAATTATAAAGAATATATTTGAGATTTTATAAATGTCAAGTCAATATTTTTTTTATGTAATTTTGACAAATACATAGTTATTCTAAATTTGCCAACAAATGACTAATCATGATTTTTTTATTAAAATTAAAATATTAAAATAAAATTACAAAAGTCGTAAATATTTAAATCTTTCTAATACCAATAGACCTATTTATAATATTATATATGTGAACATTTTTTAATCTCAAATTACCACTAACATAAAATTTGAAAAAGGTTTAGAAGCGCAAAAATTAGGACGAGTTGAATTTTATTATATTAAAAATAATATAAATTTTTGTTATAAATGATATAATTTTGCAAAAATTTGATTGAATTCAATTCTTGTAAATGGTTTATTCAAAAAGATAAAAACAACATTTAAGATTTTTTGACTATTAATTTTCCTCTCAGGTTTGGAAAAAATTTCTGAAAGCCTACAGGCAACAACATCAGTAGACCTTCTATAGTTTAAAGGGAGAACAGAGCAAAATCTTAGTACAGTTTTATGGGATGGACGGAGGGAATCAAAAGTTATTATTGTAATTTGAATTTGTCTTCAACAAACATTCACCAGCCCAACCTTACCTAAGGCCAACATTGTTCTATCACTTTGGGCTTGGCAGGTTGCTACAGAGTATAATCTTTTAAAGGCCCAACAAATGTTATCTTTTCTGTAAACTTAGCAATCAATAGAATAAGCGAGAAATATAAAAGAAGAGAAAAAGAAATGGATTAATTTCAGGGGCCAGGCCACCATTTTTTTTTTTTTATGCATGCAATCTTGGCAAATCATAAAGCAACATATTATGCAACCACATGTAACAGTACGTAATTAAGCAAACAAATTAGAGAAGAAAATCTGAGATTTTGGGAATCAAAACAACAACACTAAGCAAACACGGATACAAAACAAACATTACTACCAGCTAATTAACCAAAATTCAGAACAGATATTGAATTTTGGAAGCTAAAAGCCTAGCAGTACCTCTCAGACATACTAAAAATTCCTGGCTGCATGCTTTTAATTCGGTTCTAGCAGCAAGCAAAGCAGTGAAGAACAAACTGTGACTAAAACAATTATTATTCAACCAAACAAAACGAAACAAAATCAGACACGTTGATCATGGATGAGCAAAAGGATAAGAACCTACAGGCCATGATATTCCTCAAGATCCACCGTTGGTTTAAACTGAGACAGAGGTGCCGCGATGCACTCTCCATTCTCTTCCATAACCGCAGCACAAGATCCTCCCACGGCTGCATTAACTGATCCACCGTCGGATTGCACCCCGGAGACTCCATCAAAAGCAGCAGCCGCTGGATCAATCCTTGGGAAAGGCAAGTAAACACTGTGCACAGCAATCTTCAAATTACGGATAATATCAGGCACTTTAATTCTCACATAGTTAATCCTCACTGGAGCAGCAGTACCCGCAGGATCAATACTTCCACTGGCCGTAGTAACCACAAGCGACTGACCTCTTTCAAGAGTAGGTAGCGTAGTCCCTAGAGGAAGCTTCTCGAGGTCAGCAAGTGTCAAATAGACATTAGGAACAATATGAAACCTTACGCTTTTGACATAAGAGTGAGATCCAGCAAAAATCGATGCATCATCGACAGCAAACATCGTCATATTGCTTAAACTCATAAGCTCAGCGTATTTCACTCTCATTGCGAGAGAAAGAATGTTAAATCCGTTGTTACGCAGCCTCAACATAGCGTCACGCAGCATCAATCGCATTATAGCAGGCTGCGGTAGTATCTGGTGGCGAGAGAAACGATCCGTCGTTTGATGGTTAAGAAACGGAAACGTTAAAGAATTTAACCTCTCAACGTCGCAAGAGAACGAAGACAGAGGAGCCACGTAGCCTTGGATTCCGTGGATAATGAGCAGACCGTTGTTGAAAAGATCTGGTTGAGTGATCTCTACGCCACCGATGAAAACTTTAGACGATGAAACGTCGCCGTTTTTGAAAGAAGTGGAGGTGACGGTGAGGCAGCGGCCAGGGGTTAGGGTTTCAATTTTAGTACCGAAAGCGAGCTTACTGAGGTAATCAACGCTGTAAAGGCCGGGAACGATATGTTCACGGAGGAGACTGGGAATGGAGCATGATATGCATGTGTGGAGAGAGGAATCGGAGGGAGCGAACAGTGTAGAAGGACCTGACCAGGCGGTGGCGGAGGTGTCGGAGGAGAGCGACGGAGCTGCTAGTGAAAGCTCGTTGAAGCCGAGATGTGAAAGTATTGGAGCGAGAAGAGCTGTGTGTGAGAAGAATGAGTTGTCATGGAGCTCCTCTGAGGTTGCTGGCTGTGGTGAAGAGGTAGAAAGTGGTTGTTGTAGCGGCTGCGATGAGAGTGTTGCGGTGGTTTCGAGAGCAGCGTTTGGTTGAGAGAGGATCAAAACGGTGAAGAGGATCAGAAAATGCAGAGAGCTCGCCATGGTGTGAAATGTGTGCGGAGAAAATGAAATGACAGTTTTTTGGGGAGGGGAGATATTTATAGCCGAATCCAGGCAATTACAGGTGGCGTTTAAAGAGAGAGCTCGTGAGCGCGTGTCATATAGGTTGCGCGTGGGCGTTGAAGAATGTAGAAATGGGAATCTAGAGTGCGAGAATGGTGGTTACATGAGTTTGTTATGTGTCGAGAATGTTCTTTTGATTCTGTTATGAGTTTTGGCGGGAAATCGAAAAAATTGGGCTCTTCTCTACAATCAGTGATGAACAGCGTCCTGGTGCGTATCTAGATCCTATTAACGGCTGTGATTCAACTATGTGTTACTAATCGGTGATGCATATGATACGATATCTGAGGTGGGACATTTCTTGATGAAGTCGCAACGACTGTTAAAAGTCAACGATGATTGGGCATTGTGATGTAGTACATTTGGACGGGCTCACGGACATCCCCTGCACCATGTATTAGTCCAGTAACGCCACTTGAAAGCATGCTTCTCTCGCTTTCTTTTCCCCCTTGAGATCATTCACCCTCTGTTTGGAATAGAAGGAAAAATGGGAGGATGGAAAATATGGGTAAAAAGTGACTTTTTCATATTTGGGAAAAGAGTGGAAAATATAGAGAGGAAATAAAGTTAAAATTATTTTTCTCTCTAACTTGTCTCTCCTAATTGGAGAGAAAATTAGCAAAAGAGAGAGAAAAGTGTACTAATAATAGCTATTTTACTATTTTGTCCTTATTTATTCTTAACAATTGTTGCGCTTTTTTAAAATGTATAGGTATAATAGTAAAAACATATTACTTTTTTCTTTTGTATTTTATCTCTCTAATTAAAAAATAATAATTTTATTTTCCTTCCTTTATATATTTTACCTCTTATCCAAACATAATAGTGAAAAATAAGGGAAAGAAAATAGCTTCAATCGAGTTTAATGTTATATTATCTAATTAGCATTTGATTATTATTCAACTTCGTAATAATTTTTATTAGCTAAAAGTAATGTGTATAATATTTTGCAATTAATATTTTACGGTATTAACATATCTATATCTATATATATATTAAATTCTGAGCTTTAACATCATTAAACTCAAATCTTGTCACGTGTCTCTTCTCTTTATTTAGTATTCAACTCTAAAAACTTATGTGTTGAATTCTAAAAATTCACAATATTTTTTTTAACAAATATATAAAATTTATTTAGTTAATTACTTATTTAAAATAAACTCTTATTTAGTTAATTACTTATTTAAATTAAACTCCTTTTAACATAAAACTCTATTTAGTATCAACCATCATAAAACTACTAATATTAGGCTCATTCATTCCTACAACTTTTTTTCTCTCTCTTCATCATCTTTTTTTTTTCTTCTGCTAACTTTGGTTAGTGATTTAAAAAGCAGTTTATTATTATTTATCCGGTACAATTATTTATTCATTTAATATCTAAATATACTATTCTATAAATATCCGCGCAACGCGCGGATTTACGACTAATATATATTAAATTCTGAGCCTTAAAATCATTAATCTCAAATCTTGTCACGTGTCCCTCCTCTTTATTCAGTATTCAGCTCTAAAAGCATATGTGTTGAATTCTAAAAATTCACAATATTTTCTTAAAAAATATATAAAAATTATTTAGTCAATTACTTATTTAAAATAAACTCCTATTTAGTTAATTACTTATTTAAATTAAAATTTTTTTAACCTAAAACTCTATTTAGTATCAACCATCATAAAACTACTAATATTAGGCACTCCCATTGTCTTTCAAATTTAAATTCATTCATTCCTACAACTTTTTTTCCTCTCCTCGTCATCTTTTCTTTTCTTCTGTTAACTTTGGTTAGTGACTTAAAGAGCAATTTATGATTATTTATTCAGTACAATTATTTATTTATTTAATATCTAAATATATTATTTTATAAATATTCGCGCAACGTACAGTTTACGACTAGTTTATTTTAAAATAGATAAAGAAAGTTCCTAACCATCAGAGAAAAAAAATCTAAAAAGAAAACAAAAATTGATAGTGGTTTAGCAAATATTCCCTTCTTATTTCTCTTTTTTAGTTATTAGCTAATATTTTATATTTCTATTTTTAATTTTATTTTAATATTTTTGTTTGAAAATTTTCTCTTTGTGGACTTTTATAGGAGAATTAATTGATATAGAATAAAAATTGTAAGATGCCAATTGATAGTGTAAATTTTTCCGGTCATCTTCATCTTTCCTTTGGGACATTTTAATTATGGTATTTAAAAAATGTTTGGAGACTTCAAAAGTCTGTAGAGTTGGTGTGAAACACTATGTATCCACTTACTTCCTCCATTCCATTTCAATTATTGTTTAAGATAGTATCACAAAAATTAAAAATTCTATTTAATAAGACATAATTATAGATGCAAATGACTATATTACTCTCTTTTAGAAAGACCAAAAGTCATACTTCAATCAAACACTAACCAAAATATGGGTAAAGTTGAAAATAAGAGTTTATTTTTTATTGGTAATCTAAAAACGTCATTTGGAGTGGAACAAATTTTATTTTCTAAAACGACAATTGAAATGAAACGGAGGGAGTATTTTTTTTTTTGAGCAAATGTAAAATGACTACACCATTAGACTAAGAAAAAATAATGGTGATTTTGTAAAGAGTTCAAATCATATCTTCAGAAAAAAAATTTTGTTAAAACTTCATTAGAATTTTCTTTTAACATGTAAAAGTTTACCTTGATTTATTTATTTATAGGCAAGTTCTTAAGTTTTTTATTTTTTATTTTTTTTTTGTATTTTATGTATATCACTTTGTTTTTCTTGTAAAATTTCAGAAAAAAAAAAAACATAAATATCAAAATTCATCATGTATCCTCTCTCAGAAAAAATCACTCTTACTCAAAAAAGATTTGCTTACTCTTATGATTTCTGTAATATTTCTACTTAATTTGAAGGGTGAATCTATATTAATTTTTTAAATATTATTGCCAAATCAAGCTCTCATTATCGATTCTTAAACCCTTATATTACAAAGTGTTACAAGAAAAGGCATTTCTTTTAATTCATTTTAATTTGATTTCTGCCCGTCTCTTTACCCAACGTTTTTTATTTTTTTTTTTTTAAATTAGCTGTGATATTACACAATTAGGAGACATAAATAATCAAAACAAACGAATAAATATAAATAGACCAAAAAATATAATTGTGGGCACCACCGTTTAGCCGGCCCGGAAAAGAAAAGCCCAATAATGAAAAATGACAGTTAAAGTCCAATTGTCAAAGAACTGGATTCTAAACACCTTTCCAAATTTCTATTAAAAAAAAAGGGGGTCAGGCTCGTCTGGTCCAGTGGGCCAAGCCCACCAAGACGAACCTTTGGGCTGTAAAAAGCCCAGAGACGCCTCTTCTTACAGAAGAGGCGTCGCCTCTTCATATAAGAGAAGGCGCATCTTCAATTAGAGAAGCGGCGCCTCTTTGTCCTGTAACAGAAAAAAAAATGTGCTTTAATGGCAGAACGTGGGTCTTCCCACGTTCTGCAACCTCTCTCCTACGTTAATAGGAGAGAGGAGGGGATTTTAGGGTTGCTGGAACCCTATAAAAAGAAAAAGATAGAGACAGAATGGAGTTTGACTTTTTTGGTGAGGAAAAATTATCAAAAAAAAGGAGAGCATAAAAAGAAGCTTAAAAAAAAAAAGAAACCAGAAGACTGAAATTAAGAAAGAAGTTAAGTTCCAAAGTTCAGAGACAAAAGGAGCTTGCAGAAAACATCACTTCTGAGGGCCAAACTAATTTTTTAGTCAATTCATCAGTAAATTCCGATTTTCTTTTCTAGCTATTTCTTTAATTGAAATTTCATTCAATTTAATCTTTATC
>CATIWO010350813.1:0-11951 GCA_949673435.1 Macaranga tanarius | reverse complement strand
TTTTTTTTTTGTATTTATAAATGTTGTTATCATATTTTTGGACATATTTCACAATTATTTTTATGATAAAAAATATCATTAACCATGAAAAATATACTTTTAAATTGAACTTAATTTATAATTTATATAAATTAAATTTTATAATTTTTTTATATTTATAAATTTACCTCTATATTTTTAATATTTATACATTGACTCCTATATTTTTAATATTTATAAATTGACCACGGTGTTCCTGTTTCCTATATTTTCAAGAAAAGCCATTTCTCCATATCTGTTTCCCCGTTTTTCGTTTCCCGTGTTCGTGCTACCTAGCTTGTAAGTATAGATATTTATAATCTCACAATTTTAGAAACTATTTTAATATTATTTTATTAAATAAAAATTTAATTTTCTATTTAAATGTTTATTAATTAATATGCACTGCATTTAATTTTCTTTCCTCGTATTAGTTCATCTGTTTGAAATGGTAAAAAAAAACTCTTAAAAAAGTAAAATGTCAAATAAACATAAAAAATTTAAGCTATTTATATACCGACAAAATATGTTAACAAAATGTCTTTGTTCTATACCATATATAGATAATTCAGTAATTTAATATTATATCTAACATAATGCATAAAAAGTTTCTGAACAAAAACAAAATGACCTAAAAATTATTAGCTAAGAAGTAGATAAATAATTAGACATATACATATTTAGGCTCAATTACTTAATAAATCTTGAATTTTAATAATTTTAGCACATTCTTTTAATATTTGTTACATAAATACTAAATTTTACATCTTTTAATAAATTTAACATTATATATTTTTTTAAATTTATAAAAAAATCATAAACGTTAGATTTTTTTAACAAATTTAGCATATTTTTTAAAATCATAAATTTTAATCCTTTTAGCATATTTTTAAAAAATCATAAAATTTTTGTTTCAATATCAAATTGTATTTGCTTAATTAACATTTTATCATTTGATAAAATATTACAGTGATTTAATGTTGATATGACACAAAACTCTTTTTAACTAAAAATCAATAATTTAATAAAAATTTTCTCCTTAAAAATATAGTATTTTAAAATAAAAAATTATTTAAACTTGTTATAAGTTTATAATTATTTTTATGACATTGGAATATCTTTTTTCACTTGAAAATGGCAAACTTTACAACTTTTAACTATACTAGCATGTTTTTTAAATTGTAAAAGAAAAATACCATTTTAAGATATATTATTTAAAGTGAAAAAATTATTTTAATGTCATATAATCAATTACAAACTTATGATAAGTTAAAATATTATTTTTTTAATTTAAAATAGTATATTTATTTTTTAAAAAAATGTACTAACTTTTTAAATTCTCTTTTTGTTTAATTAAAAAGAGTTAAAGTACCATATCAATATTAAATTCCTGCAACATATTATCAAATACTAAATTTAATTAAATAATTATATATAGTTTAATATTTAAATATTTTTTATAAGTTTAAAAAAATATGCTACAAATTTTTAGAAAGTGTAAAGTTTATAATTATTTTTTATAAATTTTAGAAATATATAATAAAATTGTGAAAAGATATAGAATTTTTTGAGTAAAAGTAAGAGAATATGTTAAAATTTTTTAAAAATGTAAAATTGAGAATTTTTTGAATAGTTAAATTATATATTTATTAAAATTAAATAATTAAAATAGGTGTGCATTATTTGTAGGGTTACTAGGGTATATATATATATATATATATATATATATATATAAAACATTGACGTCGCAACTTGCGACGCTACAGTTCGTCGCTAGTGCGACGCCAATGTCGATCTTGCCTCCAAGAAAAATAAAATAAAATAAAATAAATGTCCCCTGAAAAGTGGGGCGGCATTTTCGTCCACCCATTTTGCGATGGATCAGCGCCCATATATATATTATGTGTAGGGCAGGGTAGAGGTGGAACTTCGCAGAAAAGTAGAGTCCAGAAGATATAAGTTACAAGGTGCTTTAAAAAAATTTTAAGGGTAGGGATTAATAAAGGAACCGTGAAAGGCCTTTCCTCCTTTCCTTGTAGCTTCCTCCTCCTCTCCTCCATCTCTCTTTTTGCGTTTTCAACTAACTTTCAAGTTGTCATTTTGGATTAAAATTTAACCAAACGTAATTAATTTCTTCAGTCAAATAAAACAATGTTATTATTTTTAAACAAACAAAATTATTATTATTATTATTATTATTATTATTATTATAGCCATGAGGAAGAAAGGAAGCAATATTGTGGTCATGGAGTTTGCCTATAAAAACCCCTCCTCTGCTTCAATGTTTCCTCCCCCTCTCCTTCTCTCTTCTCTTCGCTATTATTACTCAATCTCTCTGCTCTTTGCAACCTTTGCCTTCTTCATAAACAAAAGCAAAAACAAAAACAAAAACTCTTTTCTTTTGCTTCTTGTTCATTACCTTTTGGTATGTTCTTGGTGCCTCTTCTTGTTTTCCCATTCTTGCATTTTGTTTCTGTTCAAAGATTTAATTCGTTTTTGTGACACTTTGAATGTTTCTAGTATCTGGGTTTTAATCATAATGGATTTTTTTTCTTTTTCTCATTTGGTTTTATAATGATGTTTTGCTTGTGTGCCACTTTAAAAATCTTGATCAAGAACAGAGATACATGAATTTTGGCTTCTTTAATGGTACCCTTTTTGATAATTTTTTTTTAAACTAAAATATGGACGCTTTTTAGTTCAACCCGAAAGAAAAAGTATGTTTTTTAGCGGTATTTATTTCTTTATAAAAGCAAAATGGTCATACAAATTGGTGACCATATAGCAATGAGCCCTTTTTTTTTTCTGTGTTTTTGGACTTGGACCCTTTTTTTCATGATTTTTGTAGGACTTTTTTATTTTTATTATAATATGAAATGCAGATTTGTTATGGAGCTATAAATCCCACAAAGTAGTGTCCACTCATTTCTTCATGCAATCTGTCATGGTGGTTGTGGATTGTCCACTCATGAACTCAACCAGTCCTTATCTCAACTGCTTGGAGATTGCCTATTTTTTGTCCACTTTTCTAGACATTTCTCTGCATATTGTGCTAATCTGAATAGATTAGAACCTTATTTTGTTTCTTTAATGTCTCCTGGTCATAATCCATGAGCATTTGCATTTTAAGACTTAAATTAAATCTTCAGCTTAAATTGGGTGGCTTTAAGTTATCATTGAACTTGGTATTGATTCCTTTTTGTTTTGTGGTTAAGGTTTCTTGATCAAGAATGGAGTTCGACAGTCCTAAATATGATTGCCTTTTGTTCGGTAAGATAATCAATTTCAGGACATTTGCTGAATTAACTGCAAACATTCCCCAAATTAATCAATTAATTACCAATTTATCTGTATTTTACAGATCTAGATGACACCCTTTATCCATATAGTTCTGGGATTGCAGCAGCATGCGGCCAGAATATTAAAGGTATGTTTGCAATGTTGTCAATAATGGGTACTTGTTTATTTGTTTGGTTGGTCATCTTAACAAATATTTGTTTAGTTTATGCTTATAAATTTATAATAAAAATGGTGCTTTTTTATTTTAATATGCAGATTACATGGTTGAAATCCTTGGCATCGACAAAAGCAAAATTGCTGAATTGGGTAATCTGCTATACAAAAATTATGGGACAACGATGGCTGGCCTAAGGGTATTATAAATTCTAAGACCCTTAATATAAATTCTATGAGTTGCATTTTGATAGTGTTCTTATGATTATTATTATTGTTATTTTTGCAGGCAATTGGCTATGACTTCGACTACGATGAGTACCACAGTTATGTTCATGGAAGATTACCTTACGACAACTTAAAACCAGACCCTGTTCTAAGGAGCCTTTTAAAGAGCCTGCCTATTAGAAAAGTTGTAAGTACCAAGCGGTGCCTAATCTTTAAGAGATAAAAAGTGAAAGTCCCTTTTCTTATAAAGCTTTTTCTATGTAAAAATAGATCTTTACAAATGCGGACAAAGTACATGCCCGTGAAGCACTTGTCAAGCTTGGACTGGAGGATTGTTTTGAAGGGATTATTTGTTTTGAGACACTAAATCCTACCCATAAGAGCACCGTTTCTGATGATGAGGACGACATAGAATTCATAGGATCAGCTCCTGCCACTGCTACAAATAACGGCCCTCAAATTTTTGACATAATTGGACACTTTGCTCAACCAAACCCAACCACAGTGTTACCAAAGACACCTATCATCTGCAAGCCATCAGAAACTGCCATAGAACGCGCTCTTGATATAGCCAATATTGATCCTCAAAAAACAGTAAGTTCATCACTTTTTCAAGATTTTAAAATGGGTGTTCATTTTTTTGGTTTTGTACGAATTTACTAATAATTGTTCATATCTTCTGCAGTTGTTCTTCGAGGATAGTGTCCGCAACATACAGGCTGGAAAACGAGTTGGTCTCCATACCGTGCTGGTGAGTCAACAAATTGAATTAAAAATAAATTTTATATGATAAATAAAGAAACAGTTAATATATTCAAGATAATCGCTCAGAAGATCCGGGATTGTGATATATTATGGTTTGAATGGATGCAGGTAGGGACTTCTCAAAGAGTTAAAGGTGCAGATTATGCACTAGAAAGCATCCACAACTTGAGGGAAGCAGTGCCTGAACTTTGGGAGGCTGACATTAAGTCAGAGGTGAAATATCCTGGAAAGGTTCCAAGGGAGACATCTGTCACTGCCTAGAAATTTCTCATCAGCAGCTCAAATCAAAGGGTGGAAATGCAATGATCAGGTTGTGAGCTTGTGATATTATATATCCATTTGGGATTGGTTCAGTTGATAATACATTTATAATTAGAGATCCTGAATCTTAATGGAACCATTGAAAAAAGAAAAGCAAAAAAACAAAAAAAAAAAAACAAAATTGAGAGCTATTTTGTATTGCAAGCATATGATGTAAATGTTTTATTTCAATCATTGATGTATATTTCAAAAAATTAGTAATAATAATAATGGAAAATTAAGAATATGCTCTTTTTCCTTTAATTTTTTTAATTTCCACAAAATATTTTATAAATTACTTATTTAAAAAATAGACCAAAACTCGCCGTAAAAGTAACATTCACATAAATCACACCAGCACGTACATAAAATTAGGTCAAGTTGTATTAATTTTGATTTTTTAAATTTGTATCAATTTTTTTCTTTATGTGGCTGTATTTCAATGTTACACGTGTCGATGCCAATTGTTTTCCCTCATTTATGGACACATTAATCACTGGAGTCATCATCAAATTTCAATCATGAATAGAGGTTTGGAGTATATATAATTGAAGTGATATATATATAAAGATATAAAATATAGGGTAATGATAGGTATCTATTAGAGAGACATGAATAGTATCATTTCTTATCAATAAAAATAAAATTTGGTGAGAAATAATTATTTGTTTGTCCCATTAACAGGGACATTTAATATGAGGGAATGATAATTTAGAATTTTTACTTGGTGAGAAATGATACTATTCATATCTCTTTAAGAGATACAAATCTTTTTCCTAAAATATATTAGAAATTAGTGGCACTTGGAAATCCATCAATAATAAACATCAATGATGTGTAGTAGATATCTAATGGAAGATATGTTGCCGGATTAATAACAAGATAATGACTTGATTAATTAATTTATTTTATTTCAGCTAAATTATTGGTATATCTTATTAGTTTATATGTTTACAAATTAGATAGACTATAACATTTATTTTATTTTATTTTAATAGGGAAACAGACTAAGGTTTTAAATTCTCATCTTTGGTCATATGCCTAACATAATTGAGTCTCATCTTACTATAATTTGACATTTCGGCTTTTTATAACTTTTATTTTTTATTAATTAAATTTTTTTATGATTTCTTTGATGAAGAAAACTGACGCATAATCATTTCTGTCCATCATTCAAATCTGCAACTAAAGTACACAAATATACAAACATTGGTGTTAGCGATAAATATGTTTTTCTTTTTTCTTTTGGCCTTTAATTATAAATTTTAATTATTAAGTTGAGTAATTCTTTTGATATAGTATAAGATCATGTTTGGAATGGGAGGAAATGAGGGAAGATAGAAAATAAGTAGGAAAAATAAAAAAGAAAATTTACTTTTTGTTGTTTAGAATGAGAGAAAAATAAGAGAGGAAAGAAAATAAATAAAAAATTTTCTTTCTAAAATGGAGAAAAAATAGAGAGAGAGAAAAAAATTAAAATTTAACATAATTTGAATTCAAATTTAAATTATAGAAACAGAATATAAAAAGTGAAAATAATTTTTTTTTATATATATATTTTCCTCTTTTTCCTCCCTTTCCAAATATAGGGTAAGAGTTTTCTTAGTCTTAGCTGAATGTATGGTTTTCAGTTTCACCCCCTTAATTTTACACAATTAATCTTTTCCATTTCTCAACTTTTATTATATTTTTATTCAACTTTTAAACTTTTATTTTAAATTTTTTCCCCTTAAATTTATACTTTTGAATTCAATTTAACTCATATAATATCAAAATGGCCAACACTTGATTTCAAATGATTTTAAAGGTATAAAATTTTAAAAATTAGCTTTGAAATAATAAAATTAAATTAAAAAATTAGTATAGAAAAGTTAGAAAAAATTGTTTTCGGTTATATTCTCTTTTGGTTAAATATTATTTAGTTCATGTAAGTTTTTACGTCAGACACCAACACTGATTCATAAAATATGTTTGATTTTATGTATTTTGGAAATTAAGTAGTTTCAAAATAAAAAGTTAAAGGTCAAACATAAAATAATAAAAATCGAGGGTTTAAAGGTTAATCATATAAAGTTTAAGGATGAAACTATGTATCTGGCCAAAATTTTTTTTTTCTAATAAAAAAAAATAGATTTCAATCTTTGAATATAATCAATTGCAAATTTAAAATGTAAAAAAAAATTATAAAAATAATATAATAAAATCAAAACAAAGCAAAAATACTTGAAAAAAAGGAATGAGTTTGTTTTTTTCTATCCATAAAACTCAAATTTCTTTTGTAGTTATATGTATCAGATTTATAACATAGTATCATTGTCAAGGAAAATCAATTCATAGCCAATTAATTGATTTTTATTACGCTAATTAGATATCACTAAGTTATTTAAGATATGGAAGCAAAAATTACTTTTCAACACTCTCATTGTTGTATGCTGATTGATTAACAAAAAAAAAAAAAAAAAAAAGAGTATGCATAATTATAAGTTATAAACCTTATATAAGCTGTAATAATCATCAATGATTGAAATGAACAAAGGTTATCAATGAATTGTCAAAATTTTATTCTAATGAAAGGCAAGGAGTCATGCCATTTGAAAGATGATCGTAACATGCGAAAAATAAGAAATCAATCAAAAAATTAATGATGCCAAAATAAATAATATACAACAAGGGAAGAGAAATTTATGACTTTTTAATATCTATATTTGAAAAAAAATGAAATGATTTTTGTAATAAAATTCAATGAACATGTGCAAAAAAAAAAAAAAAAAAAGGAGCAATGTTAGGTGTCAAATTATATTCCAAAAGTGTATAAGTAAATCGCAATATTCAAAATTTGATAGTTGATTTTTTCTTTTTTATAAAAAAACAGTACATAAAAAGATATTATATCATATTCAACATGGATCTCAAGTTAGAAGAAGCAAACAAAATCAAGCTGGCAACAAAGCAACATATCATTGAGAGTTCTGATATAAGATGGTCCATGGATGCTCTAATTAACAAATTTATTGAAGTACGAATGAGTATACCCTATTGGGTATTAAAAGGAATGTTCATTGACTTGTAAAACTGCACAAGCTAATTCACTTGAAGCCTAGCTAATTGATGCATAGCTTAAGTGACAAGAGTCTTTGCTATTGAGAGGGAGAGATTTTGGGTTCAATTCTTTTCTCTCACACTAAGTATGTGAGATCCCACTTTAGTGGTGGTTCATAAAAATAGTTTTCAAAATATATTAACTTTTAACAACTAATTGTTAACTGTCTCCCTCTCCGTCCCGATGATACTGAACTTCACATTAAATCATAAAATATGCACCTTGTAAAAAAAAAAAAACTGCACAAGCTACTTGCGACAACGTGACAAATTTTGTCAAATAATTGAATTAGGACTCACACTCAAAACATGTTCCAATGATACAAATTTTTGTCCAAATATAATGCTAGATGTATCTCACTCACCAACCCCAAGCACCACTCTTAAAATGACTCTTCATGGTTGTATTGTACCTTCTTCAATCATTAATTTCCTTTATTGGTGTCACATATTAGCTGGAATACAAATTCATATCTCCCAATCATAGATAATGCTACCCAAATATCCCAATAGGTTTTTAGTCAGTCGTACAATGAAAAATATCTACGCATGAACTAATTTTTCAAATTTAAAAATATTGAATATAGTTGATTTTTTTTTTTTGAACACAGAATATAGTTGATGTTGAATGAAATAAATTTACAATTCACATTTGTTCATGCTTATTAATATAAAAAAATTCATAGATACCCGTACATTACATGTGGCTAATTTTTATTTTTAATATTTTTAAATTAATCTTAATTTTTTTTGTTTTCAATACTTCATTGTAATAATTAGCATTTTTAAGTTTAAAAAAATAATTAATTATTAAAGTAATAAAAATTATATAATTATTTTTTTATGATGCATAATTTAAGAAATACAATTGATAAAAAGTTTAAACAAAAATATTAATAATATTTAAAAATTATGAACTTTTTCCAAAATAATAATTTCTAATATTCAGAGCTATAATTTTTTAATTTAATGTAATTTAAATGTGGCAAGGTAAATTGCAAAGTCATTATTAAATATTTTTACTTTATGAACAAAAAAGTAGATGATGTGTAATAAAAACTCCTCCATTTTCTCTCCTCTCTGCCTCTGGGGCCTTCTGTAACACCCGCTCAAATTATGATATATTTTTATTTGATAAATTTAATTGAGTAAGAAGTATAGAAGGATTAGTTTGTAAGGCTAGTAAAGGACTTAATTGTAGCAAAAATAAGTTTAAGTGTTGTAGAGTAAGAAAGAAAATCTTGTGGCTATGCGAGCATTAAATCTCAATCTGGATGTGGAAGAAGATCATTTGTTAGCAATGTTGCAAGTTAAGCCATTATTGGTAGATCAAATACAAAAAGCTCAAATGGAAGATGTTTACTTGAAGAGAATGAGAGAGAAAATGGAAGTGGGGGCTAATACGCAGTTTTCAATCAAAAAAGATGGCACATTAGTGATTGGAAGTCGAATATGTGTTCCTGAAGGAGGAAAATTGAGAGAGCAAATAATGATTGAAGCACATACTGCTCCTTATGCGATGCATCCTGGAAGCACTAAGATGTATCGGGATTTGAAGCCTTTTTATTGGTGGCCAACAATGAAGAAAGATATGGCGGAGTTTGTGGCTAGATGTCTAACGTGTCAACAAGTAAAAGCTGAGCATCAAGCACCATCAGGGAAATTGCAATCATTGAAGATACCGGAATAGAAATGGGAGAGAGTAACAATGGATTTTATGGTTGGATTGCCACGAACATTTTGGAAACATGATGCGGTGTGGGTGATAGTTGATAGACTCACCAAATCTGCACACTTCTTACCAATCCAGCAAACAGATTCTTTGGACAAGTTAACCTCCTTATATGTTTCTGAGATTGTAAGGTTGCATGGAGTACCATTGTCCATTGTGTCGGATCGAGATCCACGGTTCACATTACATTTTTGGGGAAGTTTACAAGGAGCTTTAGAAACTAAATTACATTTTAGTATTGCATTTCATCCTGAAACAGATGGTCAATCAGAGAGGATGATTCAGACTCTAGAAGATATAATGAGAGCTTATGCTATGGAGTTGAAAGGTAATTGGGATGATCACCTATCACTACTAGAATTTGCTTACAATAACAGTTTTCATTCTAGTATTGGTATGGCACCGTATGAAGCTCTTTATGGAAGGAAGTGTAGGAGTCCTATTTGTTGGGATGTAGAAGGCTTGAGGTAAATTGAAGGACCGGACTTGATACAAGAAACTGTGGAGAAAGTTCAAGTGGTCAAGAAGTGTTTGAAAGCAGCTCAAGATCGCCAAAAAAGTTATGCAGATAAGCATCGTCGGGAAATGGAATACAATGTGGTAGAGAAAGTTTTCTTGAAAGTATCACCATGAAAGGGAATTTTGCGGTTTAGCAAGCAAGGGAAACTGAGTCCAAGATATGTTGGACCTTATGAAACCCTTGAGAGAATTGGACCACTAGAATATAGATTAGCTCTTCTAAGAGAGTTGTCTTCCATCCATGATGTGTTCCATATTTCAATATTACGACAATATCGATCAGATCCGAGCCACATAATATAGGAGCCTGAGATTGAAATTTCTGAGAAGTTGACATATATGGAGGAACCAGTTGAGATTTTGGATCGGAAAGTGAAGCAATTAAGAACTAAAACCATCTCAATAGTGAAAGTGAAATGGAGTTACCATTCTCCTAAAGAAGCTACATGGGAAGTAGAAGATCAGATGAAGCACAAGTATCCTCATTTGTTCTCAAAGGATGGTGAGTTGTTAAATTTCGGGGACAAAATTTTATTTAGGGGGGGAGAAATGTAACACCTACCCTAATTTTGACATAATTATGGATTGGTTGAATTAAGATTTAGTAGGAAGTATAGAAAGGCCTAGGTTGTAAGGCTAGTAAGGGCTTGTTTGTAGCAAACATAAGTTGAGGGATTAGATAGATAGAAGAGTGATTCATTAAGGACCAAAATGGATATTTGGCTATAAAATATCACAAATTTGGTCTGATCTTCTCCAGCCAACGTGAGAGTGGATAAGTATGCATGTATGTGTATGAGAAAAGGGAGAGTGAGTTGCACCAAGAGTAAGGGTTTGAGAGAGAGAGAAAGAGAAAATTGCTTTGGCTGGAAAGAGAGGAGTTCAAGCTGTGATTAACAACCTCTTTAGTGCTAGAACACTTCTTGGTAAGTAATTTGTGTTTAATTAAGTTTTTGTCAAGGTTGGATAGAGTTTGACGATTGTAAATTCGTGCTCTGTTTTGGCTAAAATTTTGCCCTCTGTAATTTGGCCATAACTAGAGTTATACACCTCTGATTTGAGAAAGCTTTAGTGTTTTGGAAACCAGTCCTTTACAAGTTTTGTGTTTTTGACTTGACAAAAATTTGTTGCTAAGAAGGTCCATTAGAGCATAACATTTTAGTGCTCACTAAGTGCTTTATTTTGAGCTGAATGGATTGTAAAATCCATAAGTACTTTTATACTTATCTAAATAGAGTAATTTCAGTTAGGATTTAAAGTAGACCTATAACTTAAGTTTTGGTATTAATTTGAGGGTTTTTGGATTTATATGCATGTGTTGGAGTCTATTTGAATTAGAACCAATTTTTGGTATGCTTATGCCTTTGAATGATTATTTATTAAATATTAGTGTATGTGGATATATAGGGGTTGGAAGAAGAGAAGGAGGTCCTACTCAGTAGGATGGTTTTGCTTAAGAAGGAGTTGAAGTGTTTAGGTAAGTAATTATTAATTCAATGTTTACTTGTAGTACTTCTTTTTAACTAAAAGTGTTTATTTGATTATGCTTACTATGTGATATATGAAAATGAATGAGAATGAGGGGTATATGTTGAGATACGAAAACCACTAGAGGTGGTGTAACTGTGATATGATTGTTTAAATGCGTTATGAGTGCCTTGACATCATGCATATTGCATAAAGAAAGAAAGAATTATGGGTGGAGAATAAGCTCCACGGTCTGAGATTGAAAGGGGTAGAGAATCTCAGATGTGGCCATTCTATTATGCGCATAAATTTGTAAGGTGGAGATTGAAAAAGATCTCGAGAATGGGCCACGGATAAATGAGTTAGAAAG
>CATIWO010350765.1:0-11491 GCA_949673435.1 Macaranga tanarius | reverse complement strand
AAATATATTAATTAGAAAAAATTATATATAAATATTAAAATTATAAATAAAAATATTTTTTTAGTTATATAATTAAAAAATAAGCTTAAAAAAATTATAAAATATTAAATAAAAAATAAAAATTTTATTTAAAAAATAAATCGATTAACCGACTGAACCGAACCGAGTCGGTTCCATTAATTTTGGTTTCTCTCTGGTTCGGTTCGGTTTCGGTCAAAAATATCCCTAGGTCGGTTTTGGTGGTTCTTTGACTGAACCGAAACCGACCGATGCACACCCTTACTCCTCATCTATATAAGAACAAGCTGCAAAAGTTCATTTAAGTCCTTGAACTCCTCTGAAATTATCATTGTAGCACCTGATAATTTTTCCCTCTCCGTTCACCAGTCAAATCACCTCCGATCGACACAAAAATTTAACCACATATACTTCTCAGCATCCTCTACATGTTGTTAGTCTTAGATATGTTTGAGAAGGTCTAGATGATTAACGGCAAGCCTCTAAAGTTTCACCAGCTTACTCCCGGCGACAGATCTCTTTTTCCAGTGACTGTCAGGCAACACCACCACCACCAGCGAGTTACTCTCGTTGTCAAGAGTTTATTGATACTAACCACGTGACCAGATATTGTCGTTTTGAATTTATTGAAATTTTTAACGGTAAATTTCTATTTCTAACCCCGATATAATAATTTAACTGTTAGATTTTGTATTTTGGGTGTATATTTGGCTTCTCCAGAATATTGTGAGCATGTTGGTATACTTGGATTGTGTAAATAATGTTTCCGGTGAGGAAATCCAGTGGGCCCCACTCACCGGCTGTGATATGAGCAGTGATGAACTTCTAAAATTTTGTTTGTATTTTTATTAAATAGTATAAATTGTGAGGATTAATTTTCATAACTAGAGTTAAGCTAAATTCTTTATGGTTTATGAGATAAAAATTCCAGAATAGTTTCTGTAAAAAATTATTATATTCTTATTTAAATTCATTTAATTCGCCAAAACTAATTTTCTAGTCTCGAATCTTATAAATTAAGCATTCGTACGTCAATTTGGATAATTCCTTGATTTTTAGTAATTTTTCTAGAATTCTTAGAGTATTATTAGGAATTTAATTGATAATTATATATTAAATATGTATTGTTATTCTAGAGAGTTTTGGAGCTGGAGCTGCGGATACTAGGTAGACGAGGACACATCGCCCATCGCGCTCTACTTTTGAGTTAATATTATGAAATGTATTATTGGATTTTTCATGCATAATTGAAGTATTTAAATTTGATGAGATATTATATCCTATCCTATAATATTTATTTGTTATTTATTTATTTATCTTGATATGAAAATATTATCTTTTGTACATCTTGGATAGCAGGCATGAGATATATAAATAAGGTGATTTAAAAGGTTTGATTACTAGAACATTTTATATAAATTATTTTTAGATTCATTATGTATTATATAGATGTTTTGGAGAAAATGGTAGAACGAGCTACCTGCTGGGTGTCACCAGGACCATATGTGCACTGGTAAAATCTTGGATATATTATGGTTTGGTTTAGGCTCGGTGGAGCTTGATCTCTCGGGCAGTGTTATATATTTGGCTCGGTGGAGCTTGATCTCTTGGGCAATGTTGTGTGTTAGGCTCGGTGAAGCTTGTTCTCTCAGGCAGTATGTGGATTTGGCTTGGTGGAGCTTATTTTCTCGGGCCAGAGTTGTGATCTAACTCAGTTAAGCTTGTTCTCTTGGGACATCAATTGTTAGATATGAGGTTTAGGGTTCTACCATGATTTCCATTAAAGATATTTTTCAAATTATTGATTTTTGAACAATGAATGTTGTATAAAGAGATTTATGAGTTTTATAAAGATGTTTTATAAAGAAGAATTTTAAGTATTTAATTATTTAATAAGTTTAATATTTATAAACAATAAAGTTTAAATCTTAATGTACATTTTATAATATTAATTCACTCAGTGAGGTCTGACTCCTCTTAAATTATTTTTCAGGATTTCTTCAGTCTGATAATTGCCCCTCTTTACTACGCCAGGCTTATTCTCCTCCGGCTATATTATGTAAGTTTTGTTGACATTATATGTATTATATATTTATACTCTAGACACCGCAGTAACTTATTATCATGATATTGTGATCCTAAATATTAGTCTTGTGATGTATAATTGATGAATGTTGGAGTATTGTTGGTTGAGATATTATTTGAAAGTGTATCTTTGCTTTTCAAGTTTTGAGTTTACTCTATTTTTAGGAAAAACTCTGCCGAAATTTTATTTAAATTTTTATTAAGGCTTACTATGGGTTTTGGAAGCATATAACTTTCTCATTCCCTAGTGCCGGTCACGTGCCTTGGGTTCAGGTTGTAACAAAGGACAACATCTAAGATTGTCTCATCGAGCGTAGTGGGTATCAAATTGATTCTCCACCACCATCTCTACAACAAGATTAAGGGAGCATTTCTTAACCCTTTTTCTCTATACTTATTTATTTATTGCTTATCTTTATTGTGTTTGCACGATCACATTGAGGACAATGTGTCATTTTAAGTGTGGGGGAGGGGTTATTGTAGGTTGTTTTATATTTTTATGTGTTCATTTTATTTTATATTTTATATTTTTATTTTGCATTTTTAGTTTTCTATGCTAGCCTGCATCATTCTAAACAACATTTGATTTTTATACTCCTTTTTTATTTGGATTGATTTTGCTATAATTTGGTTCATTAAAGTATTAAGTCTTAGAGACATCTAAAATTTGATTGATTTTCCACTTTTCTTGCCTTATTTGCTAGGAATTGGGACAAGGTAGTGTAGGTTTGATGGTGACTTTTGCCTTGTTTTATTGCTTTTGAAATCTTTAATTAATTAATTAATTAATTTGGACTAATGAATTAAGCTTAGGTTTGAGGGAAATGTAGGATGTTTAAAAGAGGAAACTATAGCCATAATAGGAACATATAGTTGATGAATAAAGGATGAGGATTTTGCAATGAAAAAAAAGAAAAAGAAAGAAAAGCAAAATAAAAAAACAAAAAAAATGTGTCATTTGTGTTTATATCTTATTCCTTTAGCCTAATATGGCTATGAATAATGCTAGTAGCCGCTTGATAATGTTATGAATTTCAATTAAGTCGTGTGCATTTGTGTTTGCTTCTCATTTTTATTCGTTCAAAAAGGATTTCTAATAATATCTCAAGTAAGATTTTATTATTCAAAAATACCTTGAGATTGATTATAAGTGTGCGTGTGCTTTTTTTTTTTTATCCTCTATGATTTAGTAGTTTCCCTCAGACTTGAGTTTGATTAATAAATTGTAATTGAATTTGATTTACATTGATTTCATTTGTTATAACACTTGGTGGCGGTTACTTTATTTTTCACATTATTATTGTCCTTGTTTTATACTTGTGAGCGCTTGTGGAGTTGATTTTCAATCTCTTTTTCTTTGTTTTTTTTGATTTAATACGGTAATGACCCTTATTAGTGCATAATCATTTTGAATTAAAAGGAGTAATTTATTGATCTTTTGTTTGAACCTTCATCTATGATTTTTGAGTTTTGCTTAAGGGCAAACAAAGTCTAAGTGTGGGGGAGTTTCATGTGTTGCAATTAGTATAGTAGTATTAGGATGTTTCATGCATGATTAGGTTGCATTTAGTTCACATTTTAGCATAGTCTTGATGAATTTCATTTATAATCACAAATGCCTTTTGATCTTATTGTTTCTTGATAAATGCATATGAATTTGAGTGATTCATTGGAGTTTTGAAGTTTGTTTGCAATTTAGGGAAGTTATATGGGCATATTGAAGTGATTTGAGGTTAAAAGAGTGGAGGAAACAAGCCTTAAAGTGTTGGTTGTCTGTCACTACTCGGCACCTCTTCCTCAGGCTTGTCACTAGTCATGATAAAGTCATTCTATCACGATTCGGCACCACTAAGTCATTCAGTCATGAGTGGTGACAGTGGCACACTGTCACTAATTGGCACTAAGCTTCACCACTTGGCACCGTTTGAAGAGACACGACCCTTCAGACCATGTCTTAGTATTTCAGCTGTAACTTCCTCTTCAAAAATCGGATTCAAGTGAGTCAAGTGGATATGGAAAGCTAATTCGAGGAGATATAACTTTTATGCAGACGTCTAAACCTAGTTCACTCATCTAAGTTAACAAAAATGCCCTTGAAGTAACTGCTAGTGTTGAAGAAATGTGATCCTTCACCAAGTTGATAGCTTTTTGTGTGATATGACTTGTACCATTTGGCTACTAATTTAAAAGCATATAAATACTTCATTTTATCTCTGAAAAATAGATGAGAACATTCATAAAAAATTTAGATACAAAAAGTAGTTAGGAATTTAAAAACTTTTGGTGTTTATTTAAGAAGAACAAAAAGGCTATTTGCTTTGTAGACATCTTTTCATCAAGTGACTATCAAAGGATTACTGGAGATTCTAGCAATTATTCCTAAGCTTCTCTAACTCTTTTCCATTATTAAAGATTCTAGCAATCAAGTAAGGCTATTTCCCCATTTTTCTTGTGTTCGACCCTTTGCTTATCCTATATTTAGCAATAGAAGCTATGATATACAATTTATTCCACATCAGCAACATAAATTGTGGCTTTGAGATATATGTTGATGGAAGAGAAGGAAAAAGATGTGGTTGATGATATGAAAAAGGATGCATGAGTTGGCTGCATATATGTTTCAAATCGGTGGGGTCTAATTGACACATCAGAACATTCTGTTTGATTTAATGGAGAAGGACTAACAAATAAATATTTAAAAGCTAATAGGACTCAATTAAAAAAAACTAGTTTTAGAACTTAATTGTAATTTTTGAAAAGCTATAGGACTTGTTGTGTCGTTATCCCAATTAGGAAAGAATAAAAAAATAAAAAATTTCTCTAGGGAAAGGTTGGCGAAGAAAAGCTTCAATTTGATATTCTATTTTTATCAACAGCATCAATTGCACGATTCATGTCCGTCGGACCAACTGAGGAGAACAGATCGCTGAAGTAGTGTTGGAATATCTGAGCAATGCCTTCATCATCTTCATACCCATATGTGTCCCATATTTAGTTATGAAAAAATCCCTTAACTATATTTGTGGTTTTTCCCGCTAAAGCCCACCTTTACCTCTACGGCTCTACCGGCTACCGCCCCTTGGGTTGCACGCTTCAAACAGCAACAGACTTCAGGTGGGACTTCACACTTACACACTGCATCACTCTTCTTTCAACTTTTATTGGGCACCCTTTTCTTCACCCTCCCTTTCACTGTAATTTATTTTGGTTATTACGGTATTAAATCTAGGAAGCAATGATGATGATGATTATTATTATTATTATGGTTTTTTTTTTAAAAAAAAAAATTTAGCTGAATCATGTTTTTTTTTTTTTTTTTTTAATGTTGTACGGAAAGGAGATGTTGGCATTTATAAAAGATTGCCAGGCACAAGTTGGATCTTCTGTATTTTCTTATATATATATATTTTTTCTTTTTCTTTTTTTGTTCTTTGATGATTGATTCTAATTTTTGGTGTGATTCTTTCATTATTAATAATAATAAAATCATCAAGTCTTGTTTTGATCAAAATTATTACGTGGGTATTCTCAAGTTTTTTAGATAAACCCTTACTTTGGTGCTTTCAGTTTCTAAATGAAATGTGATTTCTGTTTTGTTTGCTAATGAATTTTAATGGGTTACAGATTTTTGTCTTGTTTTATTTAAATGTAGAATTTCTCTATTTTGAAAGTGATCAAATTGCTTAGCTCGAGAAATGATTGTTGGCAATGAACTTTAGATCTTCTGCTTTAAAGTTTAATCACCTAGTTAATGCCATGCTGGTTTTGGTCAATTAGTAGTTCAGCTGGTTTTGGTCTATTTGTAGTTCAGCTGGTTTTGGTCTATTTGTAGTTCAGCTGGTTTTAGTTACGTTATCCTTGTGTAAGTGCGTTCAAGGCATATGGTTTGCCTAAGGAAGCTGAGGAGTACCTTGTCTCACATGGGTCTTAAGAATGCTGCCTATTCTATCCATGCTAGTGATGTTCAAGCTGAACTTTTTGGCAAACTTGTTCCTTGTCCTTTTCAGGTTAATTTTTACTTTACACTAGGCCTCCTGTGAAGATTTTTGTTTTCATGGTTTGAGAACTTGTCCTTTGTTTTATGGTTATTAATATTTGATTCATTGTGAAGTGCAAACATTCTTTTTGGTTAATGGATGTTGGTGATATCTGTATGCTCACAGCAACCAGCTTCTTCCAAAGGAAAAACAATCGACGAGGATTCTCAACCAAAGAGATTGCAAGATGTGTGTGGATCAATGATATATTAAAAATTTGTTTGTGCATCATTTCAAATTAGTGGTATGAAAAAATAGCATAGACAGAATAGCTTCTTCTGTGTTTCCTTAGATTGGTGAGATTTGGTGTATGATGAATTTAAAGTTTCTACCTTAAGCTTTTTAAAAGGAGATTAATTTCTCTTGACACTGATACCTGAACACCTACATTTCTTCTTTTACACTGTATTAGCCATTAGTTGCTTGACACCGTTTATTGTCATGGAGAAATAGCAACGTCAATGACCAAAGATCCTCATTAAAGCATTTGGAATTGAAGAATTGTTTTGAAACTAAAGTGATTGCTTCCTGTTATTTGAGTGACAATGAAAGACAAGATTTTTTACCTTTATGTTTGGTATTGACTGTCATAACTATTTTTTACTTTATACGTTACAGGGAGTGACTGGATCAGCTTCAATTTCAACAAATCCTCAAATACAGCATCTGAAATGACACAATAGTGTTGAAAATGAAGTGATTTCTTCTAGCTGTGTGAGATACTGCTAACCTTATGCCTTATACTGCTAACCTTATGCCTTACTCAGCTTTCTATTGCTGTATACGTGTTTGCATGCCCATGTTAGTTAAATTAGATTTATATTTGCTAGTAATATGCATATGGAGGTGATTTTCCATCTCTTGAATATTTTAGATAACCACTTTCCCATTCTTATTAGATGAGTGTTTTATACACATCTTGGTTGTGTGTTTGGAAACCTGGCATGTCTTGGTGAAGGGTACTATATGGACACAATTTCCAAGTGCTCATCTATTGAATTTTATTGTTACTTGTTTGTTTGTCATCCATGAGCCTTGCGAAAAAGATATGCACACATTTTCTTTATCTGTTACTAATTTATTGTGAGTGGTCCATGGTTTGTTTTTTTTTTTTTTTTTCATTTTTTGGAAGTGCTTTGTATTCTTAGACTTTCTATGTTAGTAACTTGCAAATCTGTGATGAATATAAAGTTTCTATGTTCAGTCCTTCTGCATTCTTGAGTTTGATGGTACTTCAAACAGAAATCCTGGTCCAGCTGGTACTGGAGCTGTGCTGCATGTTGAAGATGGAAGCATGGTGAGCGGTTACGTGATTTTTATGTACATCTTTTAAGGTTACTATATGATCTTTAACTTGTAGCCTTTTCTAACTAAGTTCGGTTATGTCTGTCGACTTCATGAGGTGGTGGGCATTGCAACAAATAATGTTGCTGACTTTCGAGCTGTGCTTTTAGGACTGAAGCATGCACTAAGGAAGGGTTACAGACATATTCGTGTCTAAGGAGACTCAAATCTTGTCTGCATGCAGGTTTGATGTTTTAATCATAGAATACTGAATTTATTTTAAGAAAAAGAGCTGCAATAATACTTGATTTAATGTGGTTTTGTTCTCAGAAGCAGAGATAAATGATAGATTTCTCTTGTGAAATATATTTTTTTTCCTGCAAGTTTTTGGAGACATAACTGGGGCAAAAAGAATTATAAGAAGAAAAGCAAGGTTTGTAAATAAAAAAATGACAAAATGATGTAGAAAAAAAAAAAAAAAAAACCCAACTGCAATTGGTGTCACATGTGGCCCATATGCCATTTATCACAATTATTCTTTATCATTTATTCATTTAAACAAACTTCTGAAAGGTTAAATTCCTGCAACATAGGCTCTTGGAGGAACTCCATAGTTGTGCTTATGACGTGAGCACATGATTTGTGTATGCCTACAGAATTGCTGCCGCTTGATTTTATTATTTAGATTTTTATCTAAATGATGCAGGCATGATTTAGCATTTTGTTGTGTTTGGCTTCCTCGCATTGTGCTTCAGCACTAAAGTATTCCTTTCTATTTTGTCATCTCGTCTTCTTATACGTATGCATATTCTGTTTTGAAGATTCAGTGTCTGTGGAAAATCAAAAGCCAGAATTTGGCAGACTTGTGTAAAGAGGCCAAGGAGCTCAAGGATAGGTTTTTGTCATTTCAGATTGAACATGTTCTAAGGGTATAGGCAGATAAATTTTTTCCTTGGGAGGCTATGCTACTTATTGAATCTTAAGCATGCACACGCCAGATATGCAAATACCAGCATTCAATTCAATTTAATTAATCCTTACTGCCAGTCTGTTTTTCTGCTTCTATGTTATTTGATTAAAACTGCTTTAGTATAGAATTTAGTATGCATTCTTTTCTTTCTTTTGTTTCTATGATACTAATTTCTTAGGTAGTGAATTAAGTAAACTGGTTTTGTAGACTTAACCTAGTGATAATTAGCCATTGACTTCACTTCTTTTGCTTGGTTCTAAAATTTTCATTTGTTTTTTTTTTTTTTCATTTTGAGGTTTCTATAATACTTATCTCTGATGCATCTTTTTATGCATTCACATCTGCACTGATCACTGTGTAATATTTTTGACTTCTGTGAGGAGTGTTACCTATAATTTTCTTCTATTCAAAGGATTGCATCATTCATTCCGTGGTTGAAACCCTGCTACTTATATGACTCACAAAATGAGAATGTTGCTTCATTTGATGACTTGTACTATTTTTATATTTGAATGAGATTGGAGATATGCTTCTTATAAGCAGCCATCTCGCTCAAATTATGCCTGTATAGTATTGTCAAATTTGAAAGACTCATTTTTGTTACACTTGCTTTCCTTCTACATCCTTTTCGTAATTGTCCAGGAATTCAACACTGAAGCTGATGCTCAAGCAAACCAGGCTGTTAGTCTCAAAGGTGAAAATCTTCTCCAGACTTTCCATAGCTTGAAGGATTTTTCTTCTTGTTCCTTGCTACAGCATAATGGATTAGTTTCTTTTATTGTTATTATTTTAATGCAGATGGCCAAATAGAAGAGGATTGCGATAGAAATTAACTCAGATCCTAGGGGTAGCAGCAACAATGCAACATATATTATTTTGTTGTCACTGCTGTAGACTTGAATTTGCTGATTTAGAATAGCAGCAGCAACCATACACCATACATTATTTTGTTGTCACTGCTGCAGAGTTTTGAACTTGCTGATTTAGAATGGGACCCTATGATTCCTTGCTGAAGTTACTGATTGTGGAAGCTGTTTTGGAACTGACCCATCATCTGTATTGGCCTAATATGTTGAGCCTCACAACTTGTTTCAAACTTTCTTACAGGAAGGCTGGAGTCCATTGCATGTTGCAGTGCAAGGTAGCAATAGAGATATAGTTAAAGTTCTCTTGGTGAATGGTACAGATAAGAACAGAATGACTAAGGTAATTGTCTATAACTTTGCACATGCCTGTGAAATTACAGTTGGGAAACTGATATTGTTAGCTCAAAAAAATATTTAGAATGGAGCAATACCCTTGGATCTCTACTTGTTTTATGGGGAAGCCTGCAAATCATCTGACCTTGCCAAGTTAGTGAAGGTTGTATCCGCTAACAGAGATCTTTGGAATGCATGGGCGATCAAATATATGAGCATGAAACAATCGTTGTTGCTGCTGTTTATGGGTGGACCAGGTTGTGCACATGAATGCTAGTGGTTCATGATTCTCTGTACGTGATTGAAACCTTTTGTGCCCTTTGGTACATAAACACAGGCAGGGGTTTAGGAGATGTGCAATTTTTCTCTTTAGCATCATGATTTATAGAGGCCTGTTATGGTGGCTAATGCTGCTGCTGCCATCATTAAGAATGGCCATTCACATGGCATTCTGGCAAGGTACGCTACATCTCCCAGCCACAAATTCACGCAGTTGAAACTGCAGAATAGTTCAAAGACACATTGTGCATGTAAAACATGGTAGACTAGAGTGTCAATGATGTCGAATGAAGTGCTTGTCTTATCATCTGTCTTAGAAATGCCATTTGCATTTTGTTGTCTTAACATTGTTCTCTGGTATAGCTTGGAGCAATTACCATGTTTATTTGCTCTCCTTTTTATTTCTTGTAATTTATCAGAGAAAAAAATATTAGGAAACAGGAACAACTATACAAATACAGTGAAACTGAACACAATGTGCCTATTTATTTCCAAGTCTTCAACTGTATAGTTTAGGTTTCCTTGTAACATACATCTGAGTTTAAATTCTAGAAAGTATTACAAATAATAACGTTTTACAATTCAACCTTTACAGTTCAGACAATATGCTTCATTGATTCCTTTGTTTTGTCAGCCATTTCGATCATGCTATCATCATTGACACCTCTGTATCTATACCATTTAGCGGCCACTAGAAAGTAAATGAAAGTAAGAATCCCAAACCCACCAATCATGTAATAATAGTAATCTAATTTTCCCTTGTTAAGATCCTCAGCTAACCAATCTCCAGTTTTTGTTCTTGAAGTAATTTGATGAACAATGGAAACAAGGAAACCACTTAGATAACTTGCGATTGCATAGCTAACGAAGAAGAACGACTGTGCAATGCTTCTCATGTTTTCTGGGAATTGCTTATAGTAAAACTCTACCTGGGCAACATAGTTGAAACCTTCAGCTAGTCCTGCTAGTGCAAGTTGAGGCACTAACCACATACCAGACATTGATGATATAGGGCCTCCTCTTGGTGCAATTCCAAGTGTTGGCCTTGTAAAGGCAAGATGTTTTCTGTATTCTTCAACCAACCCAGAAACCAGCATACAAAGAATTGAAAGAACAATTCCAATTCCTATTCTCTGAAGTAATGTGAATCCACCATCTTTTCCTGTTACCCGCTGAAGGTACGGAACTAGAACTCGGTCATAGATAGGAATCCAAATAGTAAGTGCTAGAGTAGTAAAGATTACATATGTTGCAGCAGGCATTTTAAAATGACTATAGCCTACACGTCTGTCTAGCTGAAGTGCTTGGAGAATAGCATAAGTCTGCTGTTGTATGAGAAGAATATGGAATATTATAGATGATGCCCATATGGGAAATATTCTCACCCAACATTTCACTTCTTCAACTTGTTGGATGCTAGAAAGCCTCCACGGATTAGCAGCTGATCCATCTGGGTAGATTTCATCTCCACCTATAACTAGGGGTGAGCAAAAGGCGGTTCGGTTCGGTTCGGTTCAAAAATGACTAAAACCGAATTGAACCGAACCTATATCGGTTCGGTTCGGTGTAAAAAAATCTTAAAACCGAACTGAACCGAACCGAACTTTTTCGGTTCGGTT
>CATIWO010350473.1:0-30937 GCA_949673435.1 Macaranga tanarius | reverse complement strand
ATAGGCAATTGAGTACACATCACACAAATCCCTACTTTATTTAAAGTTTGCATTCATCTCAACAATAGGGATAACATCTCACAATAATTCACATGAATGCAAGAATTCATACTTCCACATCCCAATCTCATTATTTGGTATCATTTATCTTGCCGATGGACACGTAGCCAATCAATAATTCACGTATGTCAACGGTCACTTAGCTAATTGACATACTCAACAATTCATATGGTTGATGGTCACAAAGCTAATCAACTTAATCAATTTCACATAGTCGATGGTCACAAAGCCAATCGACTTAGTTATCACATTGAATAATTCAATCTCCTTCCATATGCATTTACATATACCAAAAATATACCAAAATAATATACCATCATACATCCGCATCACAATATCTCTCATATCACAACTCAAAAATCATACTCATCTGTATACATATCTTAATACGGATATCATAAGAACAAAACCAAGCTCATGTTATAACAATCATATACCATTTTTTTAATACATCAAATAATATTAACATTCTATGAACAACATTAATCATCTCTTATATCTCCTTCAATATATTTACTAACTACTTACTAAAATACTCTCCACCTCAACAAGTGAGAATTCTTCCTTACTCTATATCATCTTTACAAGCATAAACATATTCATGCCATATTTTAACAATTCAAGTACGATGAATACTCATGTGAAATAACTCATGAACCTATAAACTGATTTGTCCATACCTATACATTTTAAATAAGCATAATATGTGTACTCATGTCTCCTTTAGTTATTACAAGAGTTTCTTGTCTTATGTGGGCATACATTTCTTGTTTGACTTTGAATTTGACCTTAAAACTCAGTTAATATAGTTGTATTATTTCCATTTCCTCTCTTTCTTCGACGTTTTCCTTGGTAGTTTTGTGGTATATCCCACCTGGCATTACTTTGGCTCATTATTTAAAATTCTTCATGATTTTTCTTTCTTGGACAATCCACGATAAAATGTCCGGGTTTTCTACAATAAAAACACACTCTCGGTTTTGTTCTCTAACATTCTCCCAAATGAAATTTACCACAACTATTGCATATTGAAGCTGTTGTCTCATCCTTAAATTTGCTTTTACTAATATCTTTTCGATTATCTATTTCTTCAAAACCTATATTGTATGACTCTTTCACTGATTGATCACACTGGTTCATTCTACTTTTCTTGAGTTGGCTTTGCTGAGTTCCAGTGCTTTGAAAAGATACATCATCTCTTCCCATAGTTGGTGTAGTAAAGGCACTTATAATTCTCTTCTTATTGGTGTTCAAAATACTCCTTTCTAGTATCGTTTCCTCAGCCCATAGTGTCACCTCCAAAAGATCTCTATAAGTTGGTGGCTTTACTGTTATTCTTTCTCTGATTTCAAGATTTAGTCCCCTTTCAAATTTGTTTTTTTTCAATTCGACAGTGGTACCTCTTCATGTGCATATTTTGACAATCTTATAAATTGAACTTCATAATCGGCCACAGCTAAGTCATTTTGCTTCAATTCAAGGAATTCAAGTTTCTTCTTGTCTTTGTATACAACCGGCATATATTTATCTAAAAATTTCTTTAAAAAGTCCACCCAGGTTAATGACATTGGTACATTTCTGTTCCCTGGCACGGTTTCTCACCAGTCTAGTGCATCTTGCTCGAACAAAGACACTGCGTAACTCACTCTTCTCTCAGTACTACATTCAAATTGATCTAACACCCTTTCAGTATTTCTTAGCCACTCTTCTGCCACCATTGGATAAGTAGTTCCAGTAAAAACCTTAGCACCCTATTTTCTTATCTTTTTATAGTTATCATCAAAAGTGCTTTCCATTGGTTTTTGAGTCATTTATCTCATAACTTGAACAAACTCTTGTATATATTGGGGATAACCAACTTGTGGAGGAGGAGGTAGTGGTTTTAATTGTTCAGTCCATGTTCACGTTGATGTTTACCTAAAATATGCACAGATTCTTGTCTATAAACAGACTCAGGTGACTCTTCAGGGCCAGAGCAAGATGTTTGGTGTCCATCCATCCTAATATAATTTAACACACATTAAATGTGTATAACTCATGATTTATGCAGGATATGCTATGAATGCATCACATTCTCATGTCTCAAGAAAATCTAATTCCCACTCTGATACCACTAAATGTGACACCCTCAATCAAAGCTATACACGTGGCCATAATAAATTATACATATGTGGCATAAGAAATTTTTCGCAAGTAATATATGAAAATACATATACTCTTATGAACATACATTATTTATTATCCCAACATCATGTTCATCGCTCATGACTACAATATACACATAATCTTATTACTTAATGCAGTATGTCATATGAGGATGAGGATGTAGTATAATGCACCAAGCTCGCCTCTGGCCCACCTAAAGTTACCAACAAATACAATTCTGAACTCTATCTAACTATGCCCTGAAATATATAAATGCAAAGAAATGAGTTTAATACTCAGTAAGTAGCTATAAATACAAAAGTACACATATACCCATTACATAATTAAGAGATTTAATGAGGTACATAATTGCATACATAAGACATATTATATTGATTATAATATAGTCTTTCAAACTTCTACCAAGGCTATAAACAATCACTATATAGTTCCATTACCATTGGCACTACATCGAGTGCAAACATGAGTCCAAATGAAGGAGGAGCAAGTGAGCAATAAAATGTCAAGCTCATTTTGAGAATCTTAAAGATAGATTATACTTAATTTAAAAATATTGAATTGTATAGGACTCTTTAAATTTTTTGTAGCATCAAACCACGCCTTATTTGGAGCTCTATAGCTTAAGTTATGGTCAAAATACGAAGACAACAGTACGCAGAAGGAGGGCTGACTCGTGCCGATTCAGCACACTCGTGTCGAGTCGGCACCCCGAGTCACAGGTATGACTCGGCACACTCATGCCAAGTCGGCATGGGCATGCAAAAACTCAACCTGACTCGACCCTTCATACCACGTTGTACTCTTTTGGCCATAACTCCCTCTACAGAACTCGGATTCAAGTGATTCAAAAATCTATAGAAAGCTATTTCAGAGGGCTACACTTTCATGAAGACACTTAGAATTAATTTATTTATATGGATTAACAACAATACCCTTAAAATAACTAGTGATGTCAAAGCACATGACTTTTCGTCAAAGCATAACAATCCTTCCACAACAATACATTCTAAACACACTCAAACTCATTCAAATAATATTGTTGGTGTCTCATATACACCAAACCTCATCATTTCAAATAATGCTCTTAATCATAACTCACATTTTACCACATTTAACACATATGCAAATATAATACGATAATGCATGAGTTAGTATTTGGATAAACATTCCTCACATATAATCTTACAAATCAATACTATCACATATATCAACTTCATTTTAGTATGCTAATATTAAGCACATGTAACATACCATAATATTATAATATTACTAAATATATACCAAAAGTATTCTCAATGTATACTCAATTCAACTAAATCCTTCCTTCACTACATTATATTCACATTTCACATTTTATACAACCCCAATTAACATATCATAATAAGCATAAATGCAAGGACACTTATCATTTTCACCATTCAGTATCCTCATCACTCACAATATATTATTATCAATATAGTATCTTTTACCATGTCGATGGTCACTTAGCCAATCGACATATTCAACAAGTCACAATATCGACGATCACTTAGCCAATTGACATAATCAACAATTCACAGAGTCGATGGTCACTTAGCCAATTGACTTAATCATATTTCATACTGTCAACGGTCACTTAGTCAATCGACATAATCAATAAATTTATGTATGTTGACGGTCATTTAGCCAATCAACATACTCAACAATTCGCTTATGTCGAAGGTCACTTAGCCAATCGACTTAATCATAATGAACATAGCCGACAGTCACTTAGCCAATTAACTTAATCATAATGAACATAGCCGACGGTCACTTAGCCAATCGACATATTCATCATTTCTCACTGTCGACGGTCACTTAGCCAATTGATATGTTCATCACATATTACATCCACATTTACTCACAAATATAACATCATTTATATCCAATGGCCAACTCAAGTTCACAATACATATACACATACTACCATAAATTTATACCATCACATTTCATATTTACTGCATTTAACCATATAACTCACAATAATTTCATCAACATATATCTCACTCTAGTATGCAATTATCAATCACGTCATAGCATACTATAGTATTTTCACATTCCATACTATAACTCAATATTCATAATTTATCCATATGCATTTCCTTTAAATGCTAATATATGTTCCAAACCAAGTCCTCCATATATTATTTGATATATCTTACAAGCATTATTGTTCATATACAATGCTTAATTTATCAATTATAAAAACAACAATAATATTTATTTGACAATACTACATATCCTTGCATCTCATTATTATATATAACAATAAACTACATACTTTAAGTGCTTCAACTCCTTCAAAAATAAAGCTCCCTTAGTGATTAGGATCTCCAACATCCTTATCAATTTCTACACATAATTCATACATCAATTCATGTAGCAACCAAGGCACTTGCACTCAACTCAATAAAATACAACTAAGTGCAGTCCCATACTCTATGTTCAAAATATCCAAATAATTCACACACACATTTAAAAATTATGAAAATATTATTGAAGGTAGAACTATGAGTCTACTTCAAATCTTAACTAGAATTACTTGATTTAGACATGTGTGAAATTAATTATGGATTTTTGAGTAAACTTAGGTAAAATAGAGAAACAGAGGTGACAGACTAAGTACAAAAATATTTAGTTGTGCTAGTCACCCTTAACAGCAGAATTAGCTTTGGTACAAAATATAAAAAGTTGTAGTAGACTCTCTAAGGTTTCCATAACATTAAACCTTGTTCAAATTAGAGGTCTATAACTCAAGTTATACTCAAAATACTAAGACTGATGCAACCCCTAAAACAGAACACGAAATTTCAACATAAAACCCTAACTTAAAATAATCAAAATAAATACATGACTTACCTAAAATGATGCACAAATGATCAATTTATCTTCTTAAGCTCTCCAAAAATCTTGCTAGATGTGTAGAAAATTATCAAAAATCTTTCAAGGCTAAACAAAACCCTCTCTTCTTCTTCTCCTCTCAAAACTCTCTACTACTCCCACTAACACACCAACAAATATATAAAATACATATAAAATAAATCCACTAATTAAAATATACCATTTGCTCCTCAAAAAGTCTTTATACAATAATTACATATTATAATAATATCTAAGTAATAATAATAATAATAATAATAATAATAATAATATTATTATTATTATTATTAAAAATTAGCAATTATCTCTTAATATAATATACATAAAATATCAACTCAAATCTCTACACACCCTTAATAAATTGGGTTATTACCAAATAAATCCTCAACTTTCTATTTAGATAAATAACTCCAAACTTACCTTACAAATATACCCCTCTCTACCCATATCTATATATCCACACTTAAATATATTCCAATATTAAACTCTATATGTTATGACAATATAATGCATGAACAGTGCATCTAAGATGCGGGTGTTATATTTAACATTACGACTTTTATGGATTGATGA
Source organism: Macaranga tanarius (assembly GCA_949673435.1). Classification (NCBI taxonomy): domain Eukaryota; kingdom Viridiplantae; phylum Streptophyta; class Magnoliopsida; order Malpighiales; family Euphorbiaceae; genus Macaranga; species Macaranga tanarius. Next base: position 25,240 of record CATIWO010350473.1, on the reverse strand, counting down.
ATAATGAAATTACTCTTTTTATGATTTTTATTAAAATTTATGAAATTTATTATTAATAATAATATCAAAATTTTTTGAATGTTTTTTAATTTAATTTACCCGATGACCAAGAAAATTTTTGAGTCAATCTATTCAATACTTAAGAGTTATTTTTTTTCCATAACTATCCTTTTGAAAGAGAATTTCTTTAAATAGGTTTTACCATACTTATAATTTAGCGAAAATTAAAGAGAAATTAATCTAATCTACATCTATCTATATTTTGACCATCAAATCACCAGAGTTTTTCATATACATAGTTACATATCGTTTCTTAGTATGTATTGTTTATTATTGGGTTTACACCAATAGCTTTACAGTTTTTACAGTCACTTTTAGCCAAAATCACCTCATTTTCCTCTTCTTCTTCTCTGTTTTGTTCATAAATAAGTATTATATTATAGATCTTAGGTTTTTTGCAGCTTTTCACCAGCAACACAGAGAATTATTGGGTTCTAGATGGAGAAATTTTTTAGAACCTAGAGAGAAGAGAGAGCAGCGGCTGGTGACTTAAAGCTGAAAACTATGGTAAGTAATCCTCTAACAATCCAGGAGTAGGAGTAGCGGAGGCTATATTCAAGGCAAACACTGTCGTTTATAGCAATGGATTTATTTATGTAGTGCTGTGTCTTGTTTTGCTATAGGTGATAGAGTAGTGTCTTGTTTCTTTACAGTAGTTTCGTTTTGTTGCTCATCTTCCTTCATTTTATAGCTTGTTTTGATTATACTTGGTCAAACCATGTCTTTAGTAGTTTTCTTTTGAATTCCACTTATATGGAGGGGATTGATTGTTGGTTATTGGCTCTCTTACAGGTTTGTTAGCTTGCGTCTAGTTTGGCTTTAAGATTGTACTTTATATATCCCTTTTGCTTTGGACTGGATCTTTCCATCTTGACAAAAAACAAATGTATTATTTATTATTATTATTTTTTAATATTTGATTTTTCTCATTATAATTTTAAATGCCAATAGTTAGTTAAAATATATAGTTAGCTATTTTATCAACTGAAAAAGTTTAATATAATTCTAATTTTTAGTTTGATTCTTAAAGGCATAAATTGAGGCTAGAAAAATCAACTTTAAAATATTATGTTGATGTTGATTTAATGAAATTTTATTTTTGTTAAAAAAAATTGACATATCACTTTTGAGTATAATTTTTAAATAAATAATTTAAATTATTTTAAATAATATTTTAAATTTAAGTTTTATATATAAAGAAAAATATACAGAGAAAATTTTACTATCTAATGTCATCTCTAACCACAAACATCAAAATACAATTTATACAGTAATTTTCCTCAAATCTATTATACCATTTTAACTCTAAAAGGAATATTCTCTATATATTATTTTTTATATCTCACTTTATAATATCTATACATTTATCACATTACACCTATATTCATATTTTTTAATAAATTCATCCAACAATAATATATTTTATTTTTTTTATCAATTATGTTAAAAATTAATAAATTAATCATTTTTTATTATACATCATAGTTACTACTTTTATATTAATTAAAAATAAAATTAATGATTTTGGTTAATATTTTAATGATATTGATGGATTTGGAAATGATTTACTGGATTATTAAATTATTGTAAGTTATGAATATTCTATTTAATGTTTAATTTTAGAGTTATAATCTAAAAATGTTAATTTTAATGAATGTTGTTTTTATTGTTAAATTATTTAAGTTTGTCAAATAATTTTTTGGTATATATTTATTTTATAAATAATTATTCTTATTAAGGTATATATTAAATTTATTTAAGAAAAATATTACAAATAAAATAAAATTTTAGACTAAATTGTTTAAAAAATATGTATATACAATAAAATTTTGAATTAAATTGAATAGTTTAAAAAATTATGAATATATTAGAAAAAAACTCATTTTGTGTTGATGAATAGTGGCAACCCAAATATGAATTGCCAATATGAGTTACCATTGTCCACCGCACCAATTTTGGTGGGGAAAGTCAGTATGAATTGGAGGCAAAAACTCATTTTTCCACACGATTTTGAATATAAATTGAAATTACCCTAATGAAATTTATTCAGCTCAATATTAATTAATTTTAATTAATTGAATTCCTTATAACTGCAAAATACCAAAAAGCATTATTTAAAAATAAACAAATAAACACTTGGGTCGTTTTAGTCTTAAGTCTTAACAATGTCAATACATAAGCAGAAGTTTAAAATATGGGATGGCGTCGGATTCTACTATCCCAAATATCAAAGACTTACTATTTTATAAATCTATAAAAAATTCTAGGGATAATTACATAAAAAATTCTATCCTTTTATAGTCTTTTTAAATTAAACTCTAACCAATTTTTTCTTACAAAAATAACTACAAACTATAAAATTTTTACAAATAATACCATATGTCTACTTTAGTTAACATAAAGCTGATGTGACAGTCACTTTTTAGTCTGCCTCAGTTAAGTGGAGCCCCACAATTGCTTATTGCTTTGAAGTAATTTTTTTTTTAATGTTTGGACAGCCTAAGAACACTCAGGGTTTAGGGTTTTGTGATTTTCCAGTCAGCATAAAATTATTTGGACAGCCTAACAGTTTAGAATTTTGTTTTAAAATAATTGGAAAAAATTAGTGAATTGTCCAATCATCAATCCAATAAGCAATTGTGGTATTCACTCAACTGAGGTAGACTAAAAAGTGATGGTTCGTTGACTAAAACTGATGGATGGTATTATTTGTAAGATTTTTATAGTTGGTGGTTACTTTTGTAAGTAAAAATTGGTTAGAGTTTAATTTGAAAGAACTATAAAATGTTAGGATTTTTTGTGTAATTTTTTCAAAATTCTATTTCTGTTAGTTTAATTTGACAAAAAATTCTAAACTTTATTCTCTGAATTTTCTTAGTTGAACATTTGTCCAAATTGGCTAATGGGAATCAAAGGGACCCATTTCCAAATCAGAAACCAAAAAAAAAAAATCCAAAGGACCCCATCTCCAAGTCTCCAAAATTTTCCTCTACCCCACTAATGTGAGCCAAAACCACAGGATTGGCTTACCATAGCAAGCTAGCAACCAGTCCAAATCTCAACTCAAAGACTACAACAACATTGAAACTCACTTAAGTAGTCCAATCTCACATGGCCAAGCTTGCACAAAACAATCACTCCATCTTCCTTCACTTTACACCATCAGAGTGTACTAATGTACAGTCTGTACTGATCATCAAAATCCAAAAGCAGAAAACTTGAAGTGTGGAAGTAGTGCAACCCATCAAAAACTTAAAAATAAACAAAAAGAAAATACAACAACAGCTACAAAAACCCAAAAAAAAAAAAAAACAAAACAAAAAAGAGGGTTCTTGTTAATTCACTTTAGGTTTCTTTTTTATTTCCTCTTCAAAAACACTTCTCTTTGCTTGTTGCATTATCATTAGCCTTTCACATTTCCCAATCCATTCACTCTCAATACCCAGTACCCATTTTCACTCAATTTCAAAGCTTTTATTTCTCATGATTATCAAGGAGCCATGAACACAAACAGTAAGTTTTTTTTTTTTTGAATTCTTATGTGGGTTTTGAAGAATATTATTTGAAAACTTTATCTTTTGGTTCTTTGATCGATCAAGTATAAGCCATTGCTTGTTTTTCTTTTTGAAATTATATGTGGGTTTTCTTTATAGTGAACAATTGTGTTAAAAATTTTTGATCTTTACCTGCTTAACCAAGTAAAAGTTTCGATCTTTTGATTGATTGAGTTTCATAATCTTCTTGGGTTTTTGCACTGTTTTACAGGTTAGTAAGATCTAAAGTAGTAGACTTTGAATTTGATAATGCCAAGGCAAAGCCAAAGCCGTGCTGCCATGGAAGAATTGCTCCCCGGAAAAATCAGAAAGCGTGGATGTTCCTCGTCAGCTTCATCATCTTCTTCAATTATTCAAAACTACAGATTCAAGAGAGCAATTTTGGTGGGTAGAAGAGGTGGATCCAGTACTCCTGTGCCTACCTGGAAGCTGATGGGTACTACTAGGACCCCATCATCTGCATTGCGGGCTATTGATTCTCCTAAGTATGCTGCTTCGCAGAATGGTGTTGTTAAAGGGAAGCTGCTCCAGCAGCAGCAGCAACAGGCGGGGCCAGTTTCGGCGAGGAAGCTGGCTGCTACTCTCTGGGAAATGAATGAGATGCCTACCCCGAAAATGAAGGAGGTGGTGGCGTTGGAGGAGAGGAGATTAAGGAAGGAAGGGAGAGGTAGAGATAGGGTGATGGCTGCCAGGTCTGTTCATTCGGGTTCTTTGCCTCCTCATTTGTCTGATCCATCTCATAGTCCTGTTTCAGAGGTGGGTTTTGCTTATCTGTGAAATTTGGTTTGTTATTTGTTTAGTTTTCCGTGTTTTTAGTATTAGGATTTTTAAAGAAGTTTAGGTAGTTCTGTAGATTAAGTAGAGAGCTGATTTTGTAGTGGAATTGGTTAGTTAGGTGCAATGAAATGGTCAAATGAGAATGAAGAAGAAATTTGAAATTTGAATCTTAAGCCGTGTTTGTTTTGTTTTAGTTTATTTTATACCATGATGATTTGTGATTTTGATTGGTTTGGTATCATGGGTTACTTGAGAAGCTCCAAGGCTTCCTCAGAAAAGGAAAGAAGAAATTATTTTTTTTTAAAAAAAAAGAACAGAATTTTAGGATCATATATTTTAGTCATCATACATTTCTTTTGTAATAGAGCAATAATTGAAGCTCTTAGCCTATGAAAGACAACATTAGGTTTTATGTTGATTGGCTTGAGATTTCTCATCATGTAGTGTTTGATTCGGTATTGAGTGGAATTTGAAATTCTTGCTTTACCGTGGAGTCGGATTGTGTTCATCCACTGGGGCTTTACAAGTTTCAAATAGGATTTTATACTGTCAAATTGTAGGGGCAACCACATTGACCCAGAAGTTGTTCATTATGTGGCTAATCCATGAAGCTTACTGTTAGTTTTTTTGCTTGACAATTCATATTATGATTTTGTAGAGGATGGATCGATCTGGAACTGGCAGTCGTCATAGAAGATCATCATCAATTTCACAAAAGTTGAGGCTTACAGACTACAATGTTGGAGCATTTGATTCTATTAGCAATGCCAGTTTAATGGAGGTACAAAAGACTATTCTTGGCAGTTTTTTAGGGATGTTGTAATGCTTCTTTGATATAATCTCTCTCCTTTTGCACATGCAATATGTCATTTTTTGAATGCCATAGTCATCTGTTTTATGATTTAGTGGTGGATGATATAATCCATAATATCAATATTCCTCTTACACATTATCATTAGTTCTTTTGTGTGCATTTGCAAGCTGTTTGTCTTTTCTATATTTATGCAGATTGAGACTAGATCCAGGGCTCAAACTCCTAGCGGATCTACTGTAGGATCTAAGACTCGTTTGAAGGATGTTAGTAATGCTTTGACCACATCTAAAGAACTACTGAAAATTATCAACCGCATATGGGGTAATGAAGATCGGCCGTCGTCAAGTATGTCTCTCATATCAGCCCTACATGCTGAACTTGAAAGGGCTCGCCTGCAGGTCAATCATCTTATTCAAGAACAGCGGTCAGACCAGAATGAGATAAGTTATTTAATGAAGTGCTTTGCTGAAGAAAAGGCTTCATGGAAAAACAAGGAGCAGAAAGTGGTTGAAGCTGCTATTGAGTCCATTGCTGGAGAACTTGAGGTGGAGAAGAAGCTGAGAAGACGGCTCGAAAGCTTGAACAAGAAGCTCGGGAAAGAACTAGCTGAGACTAAGACTTCTTTGATGAAGGCAGTTAAGGAACTTGAGAATGAGAAGAGAGCAAGGGTTGTAATGGAGCAAGTATGTGATGAATTAGCTAGGGATGTGGGTGAAGATAAAGCTGACGTTGAAGAATTGAAGAGAGAGTCTGCAAAACTTTGTGCAGAGGTTGAAAAGGAAAGGGAGATGATGCAGTTGGCCGATGTGTTACGTGAAGAGAGAGTTCAAATGAAACTATCAGAAGCTAAATATCAGCTTGAGGAGAAGAATGCAGCCGTGGACAAACTGAGGAGCCAACTTGAAGCATTTTTAGGACCCAAAAGAACCAAGGAAAAAAGTCGCGGTTCTTATCATATGAATGATGAAGATATTGCAGCTTATTTAGATAAAACTCGCTCTGTCTCCCATCAAAATGAAGGTAATGATGATGGAGAAGTAGAAGATGGGGTAGAATATAAGGAAGATTCTGCTGAAAGTGATCTTCATTCCATAGAATTGAACATGGATAACATTAATAAGAGCTACAAATGGAGTTACCCTTCTGGAACTCCTCGTGATTTAAGGAAGGGGGCCATCGATGATGAAGAAATCAAAGGGAGGAAGTCTACCTCCAGCAAAGTACCTAGAAGAAGTACTTCTCTTCAAAGAAGCATATCAGATGGAGTTGAATGGAATGCGCAAAATGAGAGGCTGTCAGTTACAGGAGATGGAAATTGGGAAGGACTGTCAGAACTTGAGAGGCATTTGCAAGGAAAAGGTTATGTTGATGATATGCATGGATATCAATCGATGAAAGGTCTCAGGGACTACTTGTTATCTGGTTCTAGGATAGATTCTGCTAGAGGTTATGCTAGTCCAACACGGCCAGTAGGGCAGCGGCTTTTACGAGATCCTAGCAATGCAGCTCAAGACAGACCCCCTACAGCACCAGGAAATGCTTCAAAATCTAGGTTAGCAGAGGTGAGAGGTGATGGCCTTAGTGCAAGAAAATCTAAATGGTAATGGTGAGCAGCTGGGTGGATAATTTTCTGAGGCATCACTATGCAGACGCCTAATGCAAGAAGAATTAGGCCGTGAGAAGTAATCTTTTTGTTAATTAATGATGCTCAGCATGCCATTGTTAGAGCTATTGAAGCTGCAGCAATCGCTGCACAACATGTATCTGGCTTTTGGCAAGTCGCAGGTACGTTTGTGTTTTATGGGGTACTTGTAGCAAAAGATAAAAAAGATGTTGTGGTGATCCGGTCAACTCGTCTCCTGTACAAAACTTCTGGCACAATGAAATTTTAACATGCTAAAAGCGTTTTAATGTATGCTGTGAGAAGTGGTCTTTGATGTATGAATTGTCCAAACACTTGTATTTGAATATGCATGGTCCTAGTACTGAAGGAGAACCTCTGTAGTTTTGTACTGAAATGGACATATCACAGATTCCTGAACACAGAGAAATAATGGTCCCCTCCTTGATAGGCTGATGGCCAAGTGTAGGGACATCCGGGTATAAGGACGGGGTTCGATCCCCCTCCCGAGCCCTATAGGGCTAGGATAAAAAAAAAAAAAAAAATCTCAATGTAAGTTATTGACCATGCCATGCAAACTAATTTAACTTAATTACTTACTAAACTCGATTATTAAAAATTAACTAAAAACCTATAATTTTTAGAATTGGAATCGTTGTCATCCTTATTTCTTTTAAAACCTTCTAATGAATTAAAAAAAATAAGTATTTTCTTTAAAATAAATATAAGATATTCAATTTTTTTAATTCAAATGTTAATATTTTCACGAAATTTTAATTGATGTAATTTATGTGCGAGTGTAAAAGCACCGAACTTAATAAGTATATATTTAGAAATTATGTACCATCTAAAAATGTGTATCGTAGATAGCATTAAAAATAGTGTACTTCATAAGTAAAGATGCACTTAAAGATGCTTCAATTAGACACTAATTAACTTAGAAAGTTAATTGAATTTGAAATATAAATGACTGTGTACAGTTTCAACAAAAAGAAATACAAAATAGAACCAATATTTAATTTATAAAAAATACTTCTCGTACAAATGACCAAATATGTAACCTCCATAAAAAAAACAATTAGTTTTATTTTGTTTCTTCACCCCTTAAATTTTTAATTTTAAATAAATGATAATTAACATATTTTTAAATTAACATAAAAATGATTAAAAAATGTATTTTTATTTACAAGTAAAAATATATTAAAGAATACTTATCTCAAAAAATAATATAATATTAACTCACTAAAAATATATTTAATCGGAACTTCAAAAATTTATTAATTAGTTGTAGTTAGTATTAAATATCAAAATATTAATGGCTGCTGAGAAATTAAAAAAGATATATTTTTTAATTCTATTTTTATGAAATTTTCATTACTACAAAAGTAATCGAATTTAGAAATTAAATTTTACTTTTTGCCATTTAAACTTTAATTTATATATGAAAAATCTTCTACACATCAAAATCGCCATGAGAGGCAACTATTTATACATTGTATTCACTTCAAACCCAGATACATACTTAACTAAGTCCTAACCGGAACTCTGTACAGGGAAAACTGTACAAAAGTGACACTAAACCTGTCCTAACATTTTCTAGGCAGTCAAGTCACTAAGAAATCTCACTGGGTACTTCTGCTTGCAAGTCTGTGGTAAACAAAATTGCAGTGGGTTCACTTGCAGACCAATCAACATTGTTCCGCTTGAGATTGCTACCAACTTTGCCAAATTCCGTCTTTGCTCGGGCGATCTCTACAAGGTCTGAAATAGTAAAGCAACAGACAGAACTTCATCAAATATAGTGTTGATATTGATAATATCACAATGCACTTATATTAAAAGCAATGCTTCACATACCCAGATCAGCGGAGACAAGACATTCATCTTGGTAATTAGGTCCTGCCAGGATGGTCCCTGACGGTGAAACAATGAGGCTACCCCCAGCACAAGTTATTGCATCTAGTGATATATCCCTGCCTTTATCTCCAGGTGGTAGCGGGTAGTCTCTCCGACGACAAAATTGATTTGCAGAAAGAACAAAGCAGCTACCTTCTAGTGCAATATGAATCATGGAGGCCTTCCATATTTCCCTCGCATCAGCAGAAGGTGCACAATATATATCAATACCTATATATTTAATATTTTTGTTCAAGTTACACAATTTTGTTCGATAATTGTTGGACTAGCGAAACAAGACTAAAGAGAAGGACATTACAAGCTATACCTTTAGCATATAATTCAGTTCTCAGAAGTGGCAATTTATTGTCCCAACAGACGAGGCCACCAATCTTTCCAATAGAGGTCTCATAAACTGGTGGAGATGATTTACCTCCAGAATACCACATTGCAGATTCTGATGGCATTGGCATTAGCTTGCGATGCTGTCCAAGGTACTGTCCAAAGGAATCGAAAAACAAAACTGTACTAAAGAGATAGAATCCGGCTCTCTCCACAACTCCAATCACTAAGTGAAGTTTGTATTTACCAGCAATTATTGCTAGTCTATTAACTTCAGGACCTGCATAGAGGTTTTCAACATAATTCAATAGCAAATTTCAAATAACAGCTTTAACTTTTGATGGAAATGTCTCTGACCAGGCACATTAATAGCTGAAGCATAATACTTATGCAAATCTTCATCCTTTGCCCCTGCATCAAACGCCATGCATCTTGGGTACCCACCAAGAAACGCTTCTGGAAACACCACCAATTTCGACCCATAAGCAGCAGCACCAGCAATGAGCCTCTCTGCTTTATCTGCTCACAAGGAGAAAAACAGAACAAAATGTTGATAGTGATGAAACCCAATTTCTGTTTTCAGATACAAAACTACAAAAAAGACGGTAAGTTTCAAGTACCCAGTGTAGCCGGAGTATCAAAAAACACAGTTGAAGCCTGAACAACAGTAGCCCTGAAAGGCTGCCTGGCAACCGGAGCATCAGAAATGGCTAGAGGAACATCAGAAATGGATTTATTGTGGCCAAGATACTCCATGCAAAGTGATTTAAGAACATCATCGTTTGAAACGGTGCAACTCGTGCGATTCTTATGGGAATTGGGTGGCTGTTTTTTAGTAGGAGGAACGAGCTGTGGTCGAACCTGATGAACGAGCCAATGGATGGTTTCAGCATCAGAGCGATGACCCAGTTCTTGTTTGAGGTGTAGCATAGCGGGGACGCAGATGGGTGGTATACGGACACGCTTGTTAGCGGGAACATATCCGTGTGCGGTGGACCGACCCCGTGGTGTTGGCTGCTTGTGTGGAGTGGTGGGCTCTGTGGCTACGTTGTTAACCTTTGATGAAGAGGAGGGTTGTGCTTGTACTATCTCCATAGATCATGCTCTGTTTTCAAAAGACTCAAGTCTCTGTTTTAGTTTGTTGTATATGCTCTATTTTCAAAAGACACAGACTCTGTTTATAGTGAGAAGGGTAGTTTCTGGGCGTTACCAGCGAGGAGACAAGTGTTCCTTAAGCACCATGAGATTTTGAGGGAGGAAGGATAATGATACATGTTAAGAGAACATATGAATAGTTTCATTCCTCGTTACTTTTAAAAATTATTTATCTGCCTCTATTAACATTAGCATTTCAATGAGTAAAAGATAATTTTTAATTTTTTATATTGAGAATAGACATGTGCATTTAAATGAGTAAAAGACAATTTTTAATTTTTTATATTAAGAAATGAAACTATTTATATCATTCGAAAATACATAAATTATTACCATTTGAGAAAAACTATTTATTTATTTAATGATGTAAAAGCTCATTTATTCATTTATTTATTTATTTATATTTGATACTTCCATATTTAGTAGTTACAACAGTCTGACTAATTCGAAATCAAATCGGATAAATTTATAAAAGAGAACAAATATTTTCAATATCTATTTTTTTTATACAAATTTCAACTTAAAATTTATCAAAAAAATTTAAATTTATTACCATTTAAACTGAGTGACGTTGGTAAAGCTCATTTAGCTTTCTTTTTTTTGAAACAAAAACAGCACTTCATAAATCAAATCATCAAAACATCATGAGCAAAGAAGGGCTTGACAAAATCAGGAGCCACTTCCCATGACATAAGACCAGCATAGGAATGAGCAGTTCTAGCAAGAACATTGGCCACCTCATTCGCTTATCTTTTAACAAAACTAACCTTAACACTCTGACATCTATTAGTAATAGCCATACAAGACTTAATAATCCTGCCAAACTCTGAAAGATCAGACGAGAACCCATTGAACGCGTCCACCACCAATTTCGAGTCAGACTCCACCATGACATTAGCAATATTGTTGCGATAAATCCAACTAAGAGCCTCCTTCAACGCAACAGTTTCGGCCACTCTAACCTCCAAATTACCAACGAATTGCTTTGAAATACAAAGAGAGGGAGCCCCAACTGAGTTTCTGAGCACAAAACCAATACCAACAGAATGCATATCTCTTCGAACTGATGCGTCCACATTTAGTTTAACATAAGGAAAAGCAGGCGGGCACCATCTAGCAGCAACAGACGAAGCATTAAAACTCCCAGCATTCTCGCCTCCAATAGCTTTTTGGTAATTCTCTAGAAATTGCAACGCTGACTCCACACAAAATCTCGCTTAAGTACAATTACCCTGCCATAATCTTTTATTCCGACTTCCCCAGATGGCCCATAAGATCATACAATATTTTTCTTTATTCAATTAATCCAGTTGCTTCATCATGAACTCCACCCATTCTGGAAAATCCAGATCAGCCTGATGAGAAATAGTAAGATTGCCAAAATGCCAGCAATCTCCTACATAAGGGCAATCCATAAAACAATGAAATAAATGGTCACCTAACTCCCCACAAGTGACACAGGTATTTTGGACATCTACACCTCGAAGTAATAATTTCTCCCTAGTAGGAAGAAAGCCCGAACATAATTTCCACATAAAAGACTTCACTTTCGGTGGGATTTTATAATTCCAAACAACAAACCATTCCTTAACAGCATAGGAAACTCCTCGCTAACAAATGTCTTGAGCAACGAAATGATAGCCTGATTTGACAACATAATTGCCTTTAGAAGAGAAATGCCAAATGAGTTTGTCACTTTCACTATCAGTACCAGCTGGCAACGTTAATATATTAGAAACATCCTCCGCCTGAAACAGCTTACTTAGAAGCTCAACATCCCACTCTAACGAATTGGGAATAAATAATTCACTCACCTTAATAGAATCCAAGCCCTCCACTACATTAGAAACAAGCAAAAATTTATTATCATTAACAATCCAAGGATCAACCCAAACCTGAATATCTTCACCATTACCAATACACCAACGATAACCAGACACAAAAAAGGATTTTGCAGTCAAAATACTCTTCCATATGAAGCTCGGATTAGACCCCAACTGAGTTAAAAAAATATCACCCCTCGAATAATATTTGGCTTTGAGAATCCTACTAGAAAGAGTTGATGGATTAGACAGCAAATTCCAGACTTACTTCCCGATTATAGCTATGTTAAAACTGTGGAGCTGTCTGAACCCCATACCGCCAAACTTCTTTTGCAAGCACATCCTATCCCAAGAGGACCAATGGATCTTACGACCTCTACTAGAATTAGAGCCCCACCAAAACGAGTTCATCATATGTTGGAGCTCATCACATAAGGATATAGGAAGCAAAAATGTGCTCATGCAGTAAGACGGAATAGATTGAGCAACAGCTTTAAGAAGGACTTCTTTCCTCGCCTGAGAGAGAAATCTATTATGCCATGAATGAAGTCTATTCCACATCCTATCTCTCAAATAATTAAAGATAGCCTTCTTTTATCTACCCACCAAAGAGGGTAAACCTAAATACCTACCAGTATCCAAATTATTACCAACTCCCAAGGCTTCTCTGATACCCAGTCTCTCCAAATCCCTGACATTAGAACTGAAGAAAAGAACCGATTTAGAAAAATTCATAGCTTACCCCGAGTCCACTTCATACCTCTTCAGTAAGATCTTCATATTATTACATTCATCCGGATTAGCCTTAAAAAAGAAGAAGCTGTCATCTGCAAATAAAAGATGCAAAACACTAGGAGCTCGTCTACAAATGCGCACACCATGAATAAAACCCACCCGCTCAGTATGCTTCACAAGAGAAGATAAACCCTCAGCACAAAGAATAAATAGATAAGGAGAAAGGGGATCACCCTATCTTAAACCTCTAAAAGGAATAATAGGACCCACCTCTTCCCCATTAATAGTAACATTATACTGAACAGTAGTAACACAAAGCATAACCCATTTAATCCATGTAGAATGGAATCCTATTTTCACCAAAACATCATGCAAGAAAGACCATTTAATACGATCATAGGCCTTACTGATGTCAATTTTCAAAGCAACATCTCTTTATTTCCACGAGCCTTCCTCTTTATACAATGAATAGTCTTAAAAGCAACTAAAACATTATCAATAATGGACCAGTTAAGAACAAAAGCTGATTGTTCTTCTGAAATAATATGCGAAAGAATCATTTTTAGCCAATTGGCTAAAACCTTAGACAAAATCTTATACAACACATTGCATAAAGAAATCGGCCTATAATCCTTCATGCAGATAGGATTATCCTTCTTAGGAATAAGGACAATCGTTGTATCATTAAAATGCTCAGGAAAAGAAACTGAAAGAAAACACTGAGAGCCAAAAGAGAATACATCCTTACCTAATAGATGCCAGAAACTTTGGAAAAAGGCTGGGTTAAGCCCATCAGGCCCCGACGATTTATCAGGATGCATATCCTTAATAGCTAAAGTGAATTCCTACATAGAAAAAGGGGCGATAAGATCTTCATTATTAGTTTCAGACACACGAGAAGAGATATAATCAATGTCTCGATTATGAGAAGCCACATCATCCTGAAATAAACTATTAAAATAGTCCAAAACAGTATTTTTTATACCATCCCAACTGTTCACAAGACTACCATCATCAAGCTTTAATTCCTTGATTAAATTCCTCTTCTTTTTAAATGAAGCAGCTGCATGGAAAAACCTACTATTTTTATCACCGCTAGTCATCCAAAATTTTTTGGCACGTTGTTGCCAATAAACATTTTCTTGGTGAAGCAGCAAATTCAACTCATTGCGCAAACACTGAGTGCTATTATCATTATGCCCATCAGAATACTTCATAACATTGTAGAGCTTCTGTTTGACTGACTTAATTTTATTCAAAAACTGCCCATTGAACCCCTTACCCCACTTATCCATCAACTCAGTACACTCAACCAGCTTCAAAATAACATTATCCGCATTAGAATTCCGTAAAAAATCTGAAACAGTCTCCTTAAAATCAGTCTCTTGCAACCATGTATTCTCCACTCGGAAATGCTTATGCAAAAATTGGAAATAGGTACCGCACATATTCAACTAAATCGGACAATGATCTGATAATGAGGAGACAAGACATCTCAAATGGGCATCAGGAAAAAGACTAATCCAATCTTGATTAAAAAGACAACGATCTAATGTTTCCTCCATAAAGTTGTCTGACCTCCTACCGCGAGACCACGTATAACTATGTCCTTCTAATTGGAGATCAAGTAAATCACAGTCCTCCAAAGCCTTCCTAAACCCTTGAATAAGCCAATCCAGTTGAGCCGCACCCCCAATCTTATCAGAATGACTTAACATATCATTGAAGTCTCCTAAAACGCACCATGAAAAAGAGGAGGCCGACTTAAGTTATCGAAGAAGATCCCAAGAAAGATGACGATTGGATCTCTCCGGACAGCAATAGAAACCCGTACATCACCACAAAATAGAACTATCATCAGCAATATGAAATCGAGAATAACTAACAATAGAAACCAAAATATTAGCAAGCCACAGTAGAGCAAGACCCCCACTACGACCTTCTTTATCTACAAAAAAACATCCAGAATAACCCAACGAACATTTTATTTCTTCAATTTTACTGCCATGAACAAGAGTCTCAATAAGAAAAATAAAAGTAGGCCTTCGAGATTTCATTAAGTTTCTCAAAGCTAACACTGCTCGTGGATTGCCAAGCCCACGGCAATTCCAGCTAATGCCTATCATGGCTCCTGGCGAGGTCCTAAAAAAGACCCGGCCAATAAAAGTTCTGATTTAATGGATTCAGCTCCTATGTTGCTATATGTGTCGTCACCTCTTATTTTGAGACTTGGATGAGAAGTAGATAAATTCAATTGGTTATCCACGTTACCTTCTTGGGCCAGCTGAACTTTGCCTTTTTTATGTTTTCTAGCCTCCTCAAGATCCATAACATCATCTTAATTGGACTGAAGAGAAGCCTGGTCCACCTCATTCACATCACTACCACTTCCAATAATTTTGTCAACGCCAGCAAGACATGAATCCATTTGAATTTGAGATGATGCTAAATTCAGGGATTTACCGTTATTATTAAAATTTGAAACCTTATCTACCGCCATAAAACCAGCAGCTGATCCAGCCTTTCTAAAATTTAAATTTGGAAAGCTACCATCCTCATCACGTAACCACCTCTCACCACCACTAGCCACCATTCTCCGATTAGAAGCTTTAATCCAAGGACCCCATTCCTTCTTAATATCACCACCATCGGCATCGAACCGCTTCATACAGAAGTTCTCCGTATGTCCCAACATTCCACAGATGAAACAGAGATAAGAATTTAGTTCATATTTGAACTGGACAAGACTCCATCCCCCATCAGGTAATCTGATACGCTTCCATCGTTTCAAAGGCTGTCGGACATCCAGTTGAACTCGGACTCACTTAAAACTACGCCAACCCCCTGAATTATTTTTAGCATCATATTCTAAAAAAGATCCAACCCAATTACCCAGCTGCTTCCCAACAATTTCTGACATATATCCAACAGGAATATCGTGGATCTGAATCCAAACAGGAATAAAGAACAAAGGTACCTTTGAAGGAACCTCATTATGTTGAAGATGATGAACAATCAAAATATGATTGTCAAATGTCCAGGGCCCCCCATCCAACACATGTTTCATATCCAGAGAATGAAAAAACTGGAAAACAAATAATCCTTCCGAGATTTCCTTTATACTGATACCTTGTTCCGGATGCCATATTCCAACAAGCCGATGTTTCATAACTTGTACTCTAATCGAACGATCAGTGAGAAATCGCCCCACCAAACAGAATGCAGATAACTCAGAACCCTTCCCCCTTTACTCTCCTACAAGCTCCAAAGCATCATCTTCATCCGCAGTTAAGTGCAGATTGGCCAACCTCTCTTCCATAATAATAGCAACTGAAAAACTGAAAAACGAAAAAGAAGCAAAACAAAGCTCTCAACCAGGGAGAGAAAACTCAACTCTCAATCAGGGAGAGAAAACTCAATCATATATAGAGATAAATTTTTTTTTTATAAGCTCATTTAGCTTTTGATGTAATGGATCTTATACTTTTGTTTCATCTTTATCCTCTAACAACAATGGACACCAATTTGTTAATGAAAAAAAAAATGATGGTTAATTTTTTTTTTCTTTTTGCTTCACATAAAAAGAATCTTTGGATCATTGCTTCAACACTGGACATCAATTTTATTTATTTTCTCTCGTATTTTTTTATTAATAGAACAATTTTGACTGTTAAATAATAGTATTATTACTAAAAATTAATTAAAATGTAAATTTATATTTTTTTTTTATTATAGACAAATTTTATTATTTAAGTAGTATTAATATGAAATTATATAATACTAACAGTGCATTTGGATCGAGAATAAAGAAATGGGGTAACAGTTATATGTGTAATTATTAAGAAAATAACAGTTACAAATGTAATGGTTAAACTGTTAATCTTGTTTGGCAAACTAAGGTGGTGTTTGATAAAACTGAAAATTAAGTGCTGAATACTGAATATAATAAATACTGAATTTTTTAAGTACTAAATTAAATAAATCTGTTTGATAACTATAAGTGCTGAAAATCATAAAAGTGATCAATTTTACCTATTTAATCTTGTGATATTGATAAGTAAATAATAATTTTTAAATAATGACAAAATAGTCAATATAATAAAAAAATGTTAAAACCTAATAATTTAATGTGTTCAATAGATATTTTAAGTCAAAAGTTTGAATTTATTATTTTAAGTACTTTTTAACTTAATTAAATAATTTAAGTCGAGCCCATTTTGGGTTATCAAACCAACTTAAAATAATTAAATGCTGAATATATTAATTTTCAGCATTAAGTGGTGTTATAAAACACCTCCTAAGGCTAATGAATAAATTGTAATGTGTTTTTTTTTAAAAAAAATTATATAATTAGCAAATTTTATTATAAAATATTTAAAAATAATAAAAACAAACAAATAAATAAATAATTACTTAAAATTTTGAATATTCAAAAGATTGTTTAGATAACATATTCATAAGCATTTTAAAAAGCAAAATAAACATTATAATGTTTTCATCTGCGTATAAAAACTAATTACTTTTCTTCAAAAGCATTCTTAGTACTAGTACGAATTTGTAAAATTAATTATCTATTTCAATTATAAAATAAAAAAAAATTACGCCACTAACTTGATAATCATTTTAGTGAGATAATAAATTAGCTTTCATTTGAATCTCATACCGCTAGGTTGTGGTTAGGTTAGGTTGTGGTTAGGTGTATATTTAAAAGCATGTGCATTGAATTTTTCCAATTATCAATTATTTGGATAAGTACTCTGGCACGTAAATCTTCTTAGTCAAAAAAATTTGCTTTCATCTCTCTTTATTAATTATCATCTACTTCTCTTTTGATAAAAAATATAAAAAATATAAATTTTTAGCAGCAAAGCACTTAAGCCACAACATATTTACTTAAATTTTATTTTCATTATTATAATTATTGGAAGATTATTCAGTTCCCAACTAAAACCCTAAAATCATCTTTACAAGACAAAAATAAAATGGCATTAAAAAAAAAAGGACACAAGCAACACAACACTACATTCTACAAATATAAAAAACTAAAATCCTCAAGTACACTTTCAAGCTACGCGCACAAAATCCAAATAGAAAAAGAAGAAAATTAATCATCAAGCATCTTTCGAAGGCGGTCCTTAATATAATCCTTACGGGCTTGCGCTCGAGCTTGTTGCGGCGCTATATTGACGAGTGAAAGATGAGCTCCATACGCAATCAGCGAAGCCCCAGTAATCGCCAGCCCTATCGTCACCGCTAATTGCTTCCCTGTCGGTGGATACGACCAAAGCACCATCTTCTCAAGCTTCTGCTCTGTCCTCTCGTCTCTTCCCAACAGATGCAAAAAAACCTTAACTAGGACTGACTAATGGGTGTTTTTAGTTTTTGTACTTTGGGCCGTGAAATGATAGTCTTGAAAAACATTTGTTCTTTTCTTTAGCCCATGAAGCCAAAAAAAAATTTTGCTGATAAAAAAAATTCTTGATGATCAAGAACCAGCCATGCCCATGTATCCATGCCTTTAAACTCTGTATCTGACCACCCTTCAATCCGTTCTCTAATCAATTCGTGCAGAACTATTCGTCACGTTTATCAGCTTCACGCCCACATAATTCATAAAGGGCTCGAGCAAGATCACTTTATTATCTCTCAGTTGTTGTCCCATTCTTCTTCTTCTGTTCCCTACTCTAGGTCTATTTTTGATCGTGTCATCAGCCCCTCTGCTATTCTGTATAATATACTATTGAAAATCTATGCGCGTAGAAGCCATTTTGAAGAGACAATATCTTTGTTTATCCGCATGAAGCGGAGCAGTGAACATGCCTCGCCTGATAAGTACACTTTTCCTTCGCTTATTATGTCGTGTTCTAATGAGGTTAGATTAAAAGAGGGGGAAGTTGTTCATGGGTCGGTCATAAGATGTGGTGTTAGTGATGATTTGTATGTTGGGTCGAGTTTGATTGATTTTTATGGGAAATGTAGGCAGGTGTTGTCTGCACGTAAGGTGTTTGATGAAATGTTTCATAGAAATGTGGTTTCTTGGACGGCAATGGTTGTTGGGTATTTGAATGTTGGGGATTTGGATAATGCGAAGAGAATGTTTGATCAAATGCCTGAGAGGAATTTGTTTTCTTGGAATGCTATGATTGGTGGGTTGGTTAAAGCTGGGGATTTGAGGAGTGCTAGGACGGTGTTTGATGAAATGATTGACAGAGATGTTGTTTCATTTACCGTTATGATTGATGGGTATGCCAAGGCTGGAGATATGGCATCTGCAAGGGATTTGTTTGATAAAGCTCCACAGAGGGATATCATTGCGTGGTCAGCGTTGATTTCAGGTTATGCTCAGAATGGGCAGCCTAATGAGGCTGTGAAGATATTTCTTGAAATGGAATTAAAGAATGTTAAGCCTGACGAGTATATAATGGTAAGTTTAATGTCTGCTTGTTCTCAATTGGGTAACTCGGATTTAGCTAAACGGGTTGATTGTTATTTGAGTCAGAGCTCGATTGATATTGGTCAAACCCATGTTATTGCTGCTTTAATTGACATGAATTCAAAATGTGGAAATATAGATAGGGCCAAAGAATTGTTTGAAGAGATGCCTAGACGAGACCTAATTACATATTGTTCTATGATACAAGGATTATCGATTCATGGGTGCACTGGACAGGCTGTTGGATTATTCCATAGGATGCTAAAGGAGGGATTAATTCCAGATGAGGCGGCATTTACTGTTATTTTAACAGTGTGTAGTCGGGGTGGTCTTGTTGAGGAGGCTAGGCACTTTTTTGAAACAATGAAAATAGAGTACTCTATGGTTCCATCCCCTGACCACTATGCATGTATGGTTGACTTGCTTAGTCGGTCAGGTCAGCTTAAGGCAGCCTATGAGCTTCTAATATCGATGCCTGTGGAGCCTGATGCTAGTGCTTGGGGTGCACTGCTTGCGGCTTGTAAGATGTATGGTGAGGTTGAGTTGGGGGAGGTTGTTGCTAAGCGGTTATTTGAGCTTGAACCTGAAAATTCTGGTCCTTATGTGCTCTTGTGCAGCATCTATGCTGCAGCGGGTCAGTGGCTAGATTTCTCTCTAATTAGGAACAAAATGAAGGAGAGAGGCGTTAAGAAAGTATCTGGCCGTAGCTGGATATAGCATGAAAGTTATGATCTTCTGGCATCCCCACATTGACCCAATTGTAATTGTCTGCCCAGAATCAGACAAGGATATTGAAAAGCATATTCAAATTAATTTTCCTGGAAGGGCAGGCTCAGGAAACTTTGAAGTGGAGCGTAAATTTAATTGGATTCTAAATCAAATGATGTGTTCTTTGAAGATATTTGGCATCTTCAGATGAGAATCCATGATTCTGCCTTGGTGCATTGGAAGGTGAAGTAAATTTTGATTGCAATGGTTCATAGTGCCATCATCTAAGTTAATGATGGAAGCGCTATCATTGCATTGATAAGGTCTTCAGACTTGTGATTTTTAAGTTTTGAGTTACAAAAAAGATCTGACTAAAAGGCCTACTTGATTTAAGTTTTTAATTGATACGGGGCAGCATAATTCAGAGCTCCTTTGTTGAAGGAATTGCTACTGTAATTTTTGACTTAATTATTGCCTGTATACGGTATGCATTATGTATCATGTTTTCAGAAGAATCGAGTTTTGTTATTATTATCTCGAATATCTGTTCAGAAGATAGTTATGAATCTCAGCTCTTGATAGTCATGAATTGTACGACTTGTTGATTTCACCCGCTCAAGAACTCCATCTCCCATGCCGATTGCAACAATCACCTGCTTGGCAACTCCAACCATGATCCGGAATGAGTCTCCAAGCCAAATATCAACACAAAAATGCTCAATGGCATTAAGAAACATCATATATCTTCCACCCAAAATTCAAGTTAATGCGTCAAACTGTTATTGTCTCACTATCAAAAAAGAAGCAAATGAACACCTAAGATAGGTGGTGCTATTGTGCCTCAACAGCAAGGTCATTCAAGTAAGAAATGGCAACTGCAGCATGCAGAGCTGCTCCAACAGGAAGAGCATCCTCATTAATTGTAAAGTAAGGTGAATGCACTCTCCTAACTTGTTTTTCATCCTTATTCTTTACTCCAATCATGAAAAAAGCAGCTTTCATCTTCTGTCCATAAAAGCTGAAATCTTCTGCCCCCATAAAAGCTTTCATAAGTTGAACATTTGATTCCCCAAGCAAAACTTCCCCAACTTTCTTGGCATGTTCATACATAGCTTCATCATTTACTGTTGCTGGATAAGGCCTCATCTTTTCCTCCATCAAGTCTACTGATGCAGTGCATTGATGAACTTCTGCTTGAGTCTCAATCACCTGCCAATAAAACGCGCATGGTATCATAATCATAATTCATCTAGAGTCGTTTTTATGGGTTAATTTTGAGCTCTACTCAAGAGTCCCAATTAACACATAAGAAGTTCATCCAAAATGCATCAATTTATTCAGCAACCATTATATAAGCTTATGCTATAGTACCTCTTTTATCCTTTTCTGAAGCTGGAATAGACCTTCTGTAGTCATGCTCCGGTAAGTACCACCAAATTTCACAGTCTCTGGAATTACATTTCCGGCCTGTCCAGCCTCCACAAAACCCACTGATAGTACCTATACAGAAAATGTTCAATTATTAGCCTAAATTTTGTGTCTGTGCGCGCGTATATGTATATTTTTAAAACAGCTCTAGAATCCTATATTTATTATTTATTTTTTATAAATTTGTCATGATCTTTAAAACTTAGTAAAAATGTCATACTTTAAATAATGGTTCGTAATTTTAATACAATTTGCAATTAATGAAAAAAAAAATACACATATAGCAATATTAGAAAAAGCCACCTTTAAATGCCGCATGCTCATATTTTTGTTAATTTTGACCAAATTATATATTGTGCTAAAATTGTAAATAATTAAATAAATTATGACATTTTTTACAAAGTTGTAAAAGTTAAAATCAAATTTGTAACAAGTCATAAATGTTGTTTTGGAGTAAAAATTAGAAAAATACCCTAGGCTCAAGAGGATCTTTCTCTCGAGAAATTAAGGGTTGAAGTGCAAGAATGGCAAAAGAAGCAGCAAGAACTGGATCTCTTGTATCATGGGGCCGTGCAGCATGTCCTCCTTTCCCTTTAATAACAGCTAAAAACCTTCCTGAAGCAGCAGCTATTGTACTAGGTTTAGAAGCAACTGAACCAACAGGCAAATCTGGAGCAACATGAAGTCCAAAAATAGCTTGGACATGATCAAGAGCTCCTTCTTTTATCATATGGTAAGCACCAGCATGACCTTCTTCTGCAGGTTGGAAGACAAGCTTAACAGTACCCTTTTGAACATAGATTTTAAAATGGAATCTGTCAGGAATCAAGGTAAAGATTGCATAAGAAACTTAGAGCAAATAAAGATCCTGAATTGCTATTATACCTTTAACTTATCCTTGTTGTTTTGAAGTAATTTAGCTGCTCCAAGCAACATAGTGACATGAGCATCATGGCCACAGGCATGCATTTTCCCATTGTTCTTGCTCTTATGCTCCCATTCTACTAATTCCTTCAAATTAATGTCAACATTGAAGTCGATTCAGTCAAAGAGATTACTTAGTAATTGAAGAATATACATATAATCTTGAATTTTCTCTTCGGAGATGGAGTATAATAAAAATGGTTTCAATATATGCACAAAATATATCACAATAGCGATAGATTATGTACTCAAATCGTAAAATTTTTCATGTACTATTAAAAGATGGAAGCTAATAGGTATCTCTCTACAGTCCCATCTCGCGTCCCTTTAGTGAGAAAAGACAAAAAGTCTTTTCTCATTAAATGACAATTTTACCCTTATATTTTTATAATATTAAAATTATATAATAATTAAAAAATATATATTTTAATTAAATAAATTGATAAAATCTAAAACCTAAAAAAGAACTGGATGAACCCGTCGTGTCATAATTTACAAACTCATATATTATATTATATATATATATATATTTATTTATATATTTTTGTATAATATAAAAATTATATAATAATAAAAAATATATATTTTAATTATTTAATTAAATAAATTGACAAAATCTTAAACTTAAAAAAGAACTGGGTGAATCCGTCGTGTCATAATTTACAACCTCATATATTATATTTTATTTATTTCTATATTTATTTAATTATTTACAATTATAAAAAAGGGAGTATTTGCTCTTCTCGAGAGACATCTGCCTTTATCCTTAAAAGATTGTATGTTCATTTATTAACTAATAAAACAATCATATATATAATTAGTTAATAATATATAATTAATTTATGTTCTTGTCATATTGAGTTAGCATGGATAACAAGATTAGTACTTAAAAGAAAGTCAAACAACTTTTAATTTAGAAATTTAAAAGAAATTTACTTGTATTATTTTCTTGAGCCAATGAAAATTAGAGCATAATGCACTTTATTTAGGAAAGTATAAATTTACTCATGTGTAACTAAATAGGAAAATTAAATGCTATATTACAATAATAATAATAATAATAATAATAATAATAATAATAATAATAATAATAATAATAATAACTCTATACGTTATATTTTTTTTGGTCAATAGAAAGGTCATATGATGATATGACCTAAGCGATGGATTACACAACAGTGGCAGTCCTTCCTCTTTAAATCGCCGACACAAGATTCAAACTTTGCATCTCATAATGCTAGGAGTGGCCACGGTTCATGAACCGGGCGGTTCCGGTTCGGAACTACCGGTTTACGGTTCAACTTAAGGTGAAACTGAACCGAAACCGGTCTAATTCCGGTTTCGGTCCGTTTCCAAACCGGCCGGTTCCGGTTTTACCGGTTTAATTTTTATGCAGTGTAAAAAGGTTGTAGTATTTTAGAAAACAAAATATAGCACGGGTAAGAGAAATGTAGAATTTTAGAAGAAATTGTGACTTGAATTTTTTGAATTTTTGACATAATTTTTTTTCATAAACTGAACTAGAACCGACCGGTTCAAAATCTAAACCGACCAATTTTGAACCAAAACCGCCGGTTCACAATTCCAAAATAGAACCGACCCTGAACCGGTCCCTCCCTCAATTTAGGACCAGTTCAGTCCGGTTACAGGTTTGACCGATCCGGTTCCGGTTCGATTCTGGGCCGAAACCGCCCCGTGGCCACCCTACATAGTACATAATGCCATTGGAAAAGAGTTATTATTTGACTACTCACCTACTGACACTCTATACTCATATGTTAATTAAATAACATCAAATGAAATATCAATAATATTATGCATCTATATGTGATTGACTCTACATTTCATTAAAGGAAAACGTTTTGTGTTACGGTGGTGAATAATACCTTCGTGAGCTGAGATTAAAAAAAAAATTTAGTGGGCTGTGATGGTGCCATATATAACTTAATTCTTATTAGTCGGAATTCTTGTGGTGGTCACCGGATATTAGGTGCATCAGATAAAAAAAAAAAAAGTAGTAAAAGAACTAAACCAACCTGAAGAGGAAGAGCATCCATGTCTGCTCTAAGACCAAACCATGGCTGCAAACCTGAACCGATCGAACCCACCAACCCAGTCTTGGCTACAGGCCAACCATACTCAACTCCAAGTGACTCTAGCTCTGATCTTATCAATTTACTCGTATTATACTCTTCAAAAGCCATCTCAGGATATTCATGTATTCTTCTCCTTACCCTTATTAACCAGTCAAAGAACTCAGGTTCTTTTGCAGATTTGAGTAGCTCACGAGTTAGCAAACTCAGTTCGTCCGATTCAGAACGAGTCTCCATGACCACCCATGTGAACTTTAACAACAAGCAAATCCATGGCATTACATAAAGAAAGGAAGGTTTTGCCATTTTTTTTAATGGTTTTGAGTATTGTTTTTGGCTTGTATATATAATGGAGTGACCTAGTAAATGGAATAAAATAGAGATGAACGATACTACCTAGGGAGGGTAGGTCCTATTTTCGTCTTAAGTGGGCCTTAGATTATATTTTCATTTTGGGAAATCATTGGCGCCGCAAAGTGCGACGCCAATGTACATCCTACCAAAAAAAAATATATATATATATATATACAAATGCCCCCTGTTAAATGGGGGCATTTTCATCCTTCATATTGCGACGTCCATCGGCACCTTTTCATTTTAAAGATCTCAATATTTAAAATGAAAACTTGATTGGGGTTGCACAAGAGGTGTAGCTACTCTCGTGGCTACTTTGCCACCTCTTTTCAAGATGAAAAAAACATCTTCAAGTGTATAAGCCGTTATAATTAATGGGTAATGATTAGGGGTGTCAAAATGGGTGATTACACGAGAACACGATTCGTCTAACACGGAAAGTTAGCGAATTAGGGTTGGGGTTAAACGGGTTCGTGTCATAAACGGGTCGACCCATTTATGACACGGTTTAAATCAGGTCGTG
>CATIWO010350375.1:0-25551 GCA_949673435.1 Macaranga tanarius | reverse complement strand
ATCTTGGACTAAATTGTTCAGCACTGCACCAATTACACATATAGAAAATCTAAATGGATATATAAACCCACTGATATTGTGGAAAAATGGCAAGCTACTTGTGGAATCTAGTATTGGAGAGGTGATGATGATCGATCCCACCACAGAAGAAATTTCCCTTCTCGAAATGAAAGGAGAACCAGGTAGCTTACAAATATATCCTTACATCAAGAACCATATTGGACTGGAAGGAAGAAATGAACTTGAGGATATATAAGATTCAACAACTGGGTAGCAAAAAAGATGTAGTGCTCTTTTCGTGCTTGCTGAGGATCAAAATATGATGTGTACTTGCTGAGCTATTCCTATAGAGTTCATTTTTTCTTCAGCTTTTTGTATGCTATATAGACATTATGATAACACAGTATTTTATGCTCGTCTAATATTTTTTCCTTTTTAATCTAGCAAAAAATGCAATATGTTCAATCTTCTTAAAATTTTTCAAAGTCATGCCAATGTATGATAATTTTAGTTTTCTTTTAATTGGTTATGTTAAATCACAATCACTTAGTCTTCCAATAAGCTTATGCTAATGTTTCAATCTGATTAATGAATTGTGTAATATCAAAGAAAATGGTGTGGACATTGCAAGAGATAAACATTACAAGAATGTTGCTTATTGGGGGAAAATGTAGCTTTTATTCATTTCATTCAACAATGAAGCAGGAACTGTTTAGAGTAAACAAGTTGTTGGCATCAGTAGTGGCATCAGATGGATGTACATAATTATGTACAAGGAAAACTTCAGTTCACAGGGTCAAGAAGTAAATCAAGGAAGCCAGATTCAGCAAAGCAGTCACTGACTATATGACTATTGACCCTGTGAAAAGCGTGGGAAACAGAGTAATTATGCAATGAAAAGACCCTAAATTAGCCCATCCAAAGATATTACAATCAGCAAATAAGGGCCAAAATACAATATGCAAAACGACAAAGAAGAGCAAGACTATTCTACTGCTTAAGGAAATGCTAAATCATCCTGAGATGATCCAGAAGCCCAGCGGAGTCTGATGCTCGTAGAGCCTTGCGGCAAAACGAAAGCGTGGGGTAGATGCCTTCATCCAAGAGGAGATACGAAGGATGAAAAAAAAAACACACACACACACGGATCAGGTCAAAGGAACTAGGGTATTTCTAGACCAAAACTCGTTTAGAGACAACCAGAGAGACGAGCAAATGGCAAAGAAAAGAGAGCTAGAATCGAGATTGAAATTTTCTAGAGCTTAGATTTTGCCACTGTTGAAAATGCAAAATAATGCTATCAGGAACAACATAAACTGTTTGCCACCATCGAACAAAGTAGCTCCAGACCTTCCAAGCAAACGGGCAAGTCAGAAGGAGATAGTCTGCTGTTTCATCAAATCAACCACAAAAAGGACAACGATTGCATGATAGAGGGCAGAAACCATTGGTTGGTCAAGTGTCCAACATCGCCAACCAAGAGAATATTTTAACCATGGCTGGAACTAAATTGAGCCAAATTTTGGCAATAAGAATACCATCACCAGAACGAATTGCTCTCAGGAAACTATTATAAAGAGTGTGAACTGTAAAAGATTTATTTTCTGCAAGAGAAATACATGAATTATGGATTTAATTGGCGAGAGAAATACATATAATTATACCATTGTATTTGCACCTTCTTCCCAAATTAAGCCATCATGGCAAACATTTATCAGCTTTCCTCCAGCCTTATCTTCAGCTTCAAATACTGTAACTTTCAACCCATGTGATTTCAATCCATAAGCTGCAGCAAGTCAACTTCAACATGCAAAAATCATAAACAATGTCAAAATCCCCCCAAAAAGAAGGCAATTATGAAACATCAATAAAAACATACCTAACGCCAGCGCCCACAACAGCTACTCTTTACCATAACCTGGACGAATTAAAAAAGAAAAACAAAGTCCACATCAATTGCCAAACACAAAAAGACTCCATTTTTAATTTCCCCAATACTCAATCAACTAATTTGAATTGTGTTTAAACTGTTTGTTCAGACAAACAAGAAAGAACAAACTCACTTGGGTTTCAGTCTTCTTTTGTAGCTGACGACATTGTAGGATTGTCCTAGCAGAAGTGAAATGTGTCTCAAGATTCAAGCTTCCTTGAATTGGGTAGTGGTTAGTTTACTGTTATTTGGAAGAAATAAAGGAGTTTCCGTAATATCGTTTTGTGGGCTTTTCAAAACATGACCAAAATAATATGAAAATTATCCTCCATTTTTTAATTTTATTTACTTAAAAAATTTTTGCCTTTTCATATATTACTTCTATGTATAATTTTTATTTTTATTTTTCTTAGTTATTTTTTTCTTTTCCTATTTTTTTTAGGAGAAAATTTTTATTTTTATTTTTTCTTTTTTTTTATTTTTTTATTTTTTATTTTTATCTTTATTTTTATCATTCTTTCATTCTTTTTTATTTCCTTTTTTTTTATTTTTATTTTTTCATCACCTTTTTTTTTTCCTTTCTTTTTTTTTGTATTCTTTTCTAACTTTTTTTCCTTGTTGTTGTTTTTTTGTTTCCTTTTTTTTTTCCTTATTTTTTTCTTTGGTCTCTTTTTTTTTTTTTCTTTTTTTTACCAAAAATAAAAATACCTCAAATCATCATCCCCTTCTTTATTTTTTATTTTTCTCACCCCCTTCTTTTTTTTCTTGTTTTTTATTTTTATTTTCTTCATATTTTTTCTCCTCTCTTTATTTTTTATGTTTCTTTTTTCAATTTTTTTTCTTATTTGTTCCTTGTTCTCCTTATTTGTTCCTTTTCTTCATTTTTTGTGTTTTTTTCTTTTTTATTTTTTTTTCCTTTTTTATTTTTATTTTCACCTTATTTCTTTTGCCTCATATCCTTCTTTTTTCTTTTCCCTCTTTTTTTTCAGTATTTTTCATGAAATTGAATAAAAATGTAAGAGATTATTTTATATACAAAAAGTAAACTAAAAAAATACAAAAAAAAATATACGAAAAATAAACCAAAAAGTATACAAAAAATATATCAAAAATAAGACAAACCTATAATATATAAAGAAAGGCCACAAAACTGTAGCAAACTGTTTTATATGTGGAAAACAAACTAAAAGTTTTCAAAATTTCATCGTTTCATATAAAAAAAATAAACAAAAAATACAATAAAAGTATTCAAAATTTTGTTGATCATTATTATTCATTAATCTCATAGAATTGTAGTAGATTGTTTCATATACGGAAAATAAACTAAAAGTATTCAAAATTTCATTGTTTCATATATAAAAAAAATAAACTAAAAGTAAATAAAAAGTATTCAAAATTTGTAGTCATTCCATTCTTATTCCAACCTCTCTTCATGTCTTTCCTTATGGTTTCTATCACAAAGGAATAAAAATAATAATTTTAGCTTGGTTGACTATTGATGAGTGTTCATGTCAAAAAATAAGCTTATTCAACTAAAATTTTGATGTCAACTCACTTCAATAATATAAGTATTGTTATAACACATTACATGCAAACCCATTTTTTTAAATTATGTATATAAATTGTTTCATATACATAATATGAATGGAAAATAAATCAAAAATATTTAAAATTAAATGAAACTAAAATACTAAATATATTTTTGAAAAAACAAGAGACACCTAATATATATATTCAAGTTATAATATAAGGGAAAACCATAAAATTATAGCGGACTATTTCATATATGAAAAATAAACTAAAAGTATTCAAAATTTCATTGCTTCATATGCGGAAAATAAACTAAAAGTAAACCAAAATTATTCAAAATTTTATTGCTAAGCATCCTTAATTAATCTCATAAAATTGCAACAAATTATTTCATACATGGAAAATAAACTAAAAGTATTCAAAATTTCGTTGATTCATATACAGAAAATAAAGTAAAAGTAAACTAAAAGTATTCAACATTTCACTGTATTTTTAGTGGATTTCTGCATGTCTTTCTATTATGTCCATACAAACTGCATCTGCTACACCTATTTTGACTTCTTATATCCTCAGTGGGCTTAATATCACCATGAATAATAGAGGGGAGTCAAGCAATGGTGATCTCTACTGGGGTTGAAGATCGCTTAACGATAAAATGGCGACAGACCTCAAATGCAATATCTTTGTGTGGACAAAAATAATTATGATTATAATTATAATTATAAGGGAAAAGGTGCAAAACCCCTCCCCCCTTAATGTTTAGCCTTAAGTGAAAATATACACCTAATATTTTTTGAGGTGCAAAAACCCCCCCGTTAATTTATAAAAAGGATTTAGATAGGCCCCCTTAATAGACGTCGTTTATCAGAGCGGTAAATGGTGTCTATGAGAGGGGCATATTTGTATTATTTTTATAACGATAAGGGGGATTTTGCACCTAAAAAAATATTAGGGGGATATTTGAACTTAGGCTAAATGTTAGGGGATTTTTTATACCTTTTCCCTTTCCCTTTACGATATGATTGAATGATAATAATTTTTCACACTTATGTATTATGTATGTCTGTAGGTATGTATGAGATATGTATATTGTGTTATATGTGTGTGAAAAATAAACACAAAGTAGAGAAGAATATTTTAATATTTTAACTAGTTGAAAATAATAATTTATAAACATTTTTAAGTTAGTTTAATTTATTTAAGTAGTATTGTTACAATATATACGGCACATCTAGTAATATTTAAAAAGTATTAATATATTTTATTTTTAATAAATTCAGATAAAATATAAAATTTAAAAATTAACAAATGTACCTAGTCTATTTTTTAAAATATATCTTTAAAATTATTTTTAAAAATAATATATAGAGGAACGATATGAATATTGAAGTTTATAACTTTCATACTTTATTTTAATTATCAATGTTTGATAAAAATTTTAAACTATACTAATAAAAAATTAAACTAGAATTATTTTGAAACGGAAAGTATAGTATTATATATTAACATAAATAATTAATTAAACTAATAAAATTAATTTAATATGATCCATCTTACAGAAGAAAAGTGGAGAGGCATTATAAAGAGACATTAGTTAGAAGTTTTTTATTTTATATTTGTGGGTATGTGTGTAGAAACAAAGAATTTAGAGAAAAGGTACAAAACCCCCTAACGTTTAGCCTAAGTTCAAAGTTCTCCCTAATATTTTTTTAGGTACAAAATCCCCCTTATCATTATAAAAACGATATAGATACGCCCCTCCCATAGACGTCGTTTATTGCTCTGATAAACGGCGTCTATTAAGGGGGCATATCTGTATCCTTTTTATAACGTTAAGGAAATTTTTGTACCTCAAAAAATGTTAGGTGTATATTTGCACTTAGGGCTAAACATTAAGGGAATTTTTGTATCTTTTCCCTAATTATAATTATATTATTATTATTATTAAAATGTATTGGAAACCAATAATATACCAAAAGTATACTCATTGTATTTTGTTAAACAATAATTTATGAAATATATATCAAAATATCAAAAATAACTAAATTTCATATTTATGAAAAAAGATGTTATTTTAGAAAAATTAATAGAGTTTTTTTTAATTTTTTATGGTCAATGGAAATACATTCTTTTTCTTTGTTATGCATTATGTAACATTAATTAACAATTTTTTTTGGTATATGATTCATTGTGTATAAACTCCTTTTCTTTTATGCATGAATGTGTCAGGATATTGGCTCCATCTCTTTTATTTTATGTTTAGTAACGTTTTCTCCTTCAACCAAGCTTCCACTTTTCATAAGCCAATGAATTACTAACAACCAAATTAAATTCAAACTCACATTTCACAGCATACCCATGAACTTGCTTTCTTGTGTGGAGAGCTTTTAAACTAGCACAACCACAAAGAACACTACTAAGAGTATATTCATCAAGAAAAACCCAACTCATACATCTCCTTAAAAAAATCTAATCTATTTTCGTTGAGCTTAAATTGTATCGTCCCAGCAACAACATCATTTCAAGTGGTAATATTACAAGACTTATTTCACTTATCTAAATTTAATAATAAGTAAATAAATAAATAAACAACAATAGCAAAATGGACAAATTAATCAAGATACAAAACTTATTTCACTTTGTTTCATTCTTTATTTTTTTAATTTGTTACATATATGAAATAATTACCGTTATATGTGTGTGTGTGTGTGTGTGTGTGTTAATATATGACTTAAATTTAGCCTATGGCATCATTATTTTGAGCGTTTAGACATGTTTGGATTGTGTATTTTCATGTTAGAGGCAGACATGGCCAGATACATGGCCATGTCTCAGGGCGTGTAGGAAGACATGGCCATGTAGGAGGCTATGTAGCGCACTAAATTGGTGTCTTTGACATATAATTGGTGGTCAAGTCAAAGGAATCCTTTCCTAATAGGATTTGACTCTTATTTAGGAATTAAACTCTTATTTGAAATTAAATTCTTATCACTTATCACCTATTTTGAAGAGGTTCCTATATTGAAGAGAATCTTTAGTTAAGATGAATTTTATATCCTCTATAAATAGGGCTACATATATATATGTTGTGTGTGTCAAAAGTGTTGTAGAGACACCGTGAATGCCTTGTGTTCTGCACGTGTGCCAAGTAGAGAGCTTGATTGGGTGTAATTGGAGCTAAGGGTTAAGTGTTTATCTCCACACTATTTTCTTGTATATTTCGTTGATTAGTGAATTTGTTCCTCCTTCGCCCGTGGATGTAGGCTTACCCCAAACTACGTTAATTCTTATGTATTTTGTGTTTTCTATTTTTTTTGGTGTTGTGTTTGTTTATTATCTTAAATAATTTTTTTATCCTCTCACACTTCGACAAACTCTAAATTTCCTAATAAGTGGTATCAGAGCTGTCTATAATTATTTGAGATTTTGTTATGGTGATGTCAAAATTTGAGATAGAAAAAATGGATCACAATATAAGCTTTGTTTTATGGCAAATTAAGATGCGAGCCTTTTTAACACACAATGGGTTACAAAAAGCTTTGTTAGAGAAGGAGAAATTGGTGTCTATAACGATAAAAGAAAGATGAAGGATTTGGATGCAAGGGTCATGGCTATAATTTAGTTATATTTGTTGAATGAGGTGTTGTGAGAAGTTGTTCATGAGAAGACAGCTGTAGCATTATGGGAAAAACTTGAGGAGCTATTTTTGAAGAAAAGTCTCTCGAATAAACTCGCTGTGAAATATCATTTCCATATGCTTAATATGGTAGAACATACCTCCTTAAGAACCCATATTGATGAATTTACATCCATCATAATTGACTTCAAAAATTTAGAGATTAAGTATGAAAAAGAAGATTTGGCTCTTATATTACTCCATTCTCTTCTTACCTCGTATAAGAATTTTAGAGATACTCTAATTTATACCAAGAAAATGTTGAAGATGAAGGATGTTAAATCGGCTTTATTTTCAAATGAGCTTATGGATAAGGAGCTTGTTCAAGACATTAGAGCAACTGCAGATGCTCTATTGGTGAGAAATTTAGGTAGCAGTTCAGGTTACCAAAAGAAAACCTATCATTATTGCAAGAAAAATGGGCATTTGAATGTTGATCATTAGAAATTGAAGAAAAAGGATCATCATGGTGAATCCGCATAAGCCAATTTTGTTGATGAGATTGAAGGTAATGTTCTCGTTATAACTGAAAATTTAACCAATTTTGGGCAAGGGTGGATATTTGATTCTGCTTGTGATTATCACATTTATCTCAATAGAGATTGGTTTACCACCTATGACCCGGTTAATGGTGATTTTATATTAATGAGCAATAACCAATCTTGCAAGATTGTTAGTGTTAGTTCAGTTAAGATTAAAATCCATGATGGTGTAGTGAGGACTTCGATTGGTGTTAGACATGTTTCAAACATGCCTAAGAATCTCATCTCATTGTCCATATTAGAAATTGGTGGTTATAGTTTTGTTGGCGGAGATGGGATTTTGGATATTGTTATGGATGTCGTTGTGGTGATGCGAGTTAGATGCATTGGTAGATTATATGTGTTGCAAGGATCTACCTTAACAGGTACTGCTACAGTATTTTCTTATTCTTCTATACTTTTAGGTAGAGTCAATTGTGGTGATTTATTGACTAAAGCATTTTGGAGGAACAAATTCAAGCTCTTGGACTTGTTTTGGTGTTCTCATATTTGAGACATTTTTGGAGAAGGTGAAGCAAATTTAATATAAGAAAATTCAAGTCAAGGTGGAGTTTTATTAATATGTGACTTGAATTTAGCCTATGGCATCATTATTTCAAGCATTTGGATATATTTGGGTTGTGTATTTTCATGTTGGAGGCAAACATGGCTAGATATATAGCCATGTCTTAGGATGTGTAGGCAGACATGGTCGTGTAGCGTACTAAATTGGTGTTTTTGACATATAATTGGTGGCTAAGTTAAGGGAATCCTTTCCTAATAGGATATGACTCTTATTTAGGCATTAAACTCTTATTTGGAATTAAATTCTTATCACTTATCACTTGTTTTGAAGAGGTTCCTATATTGAAGAGAATCTTTAGTTAAGATAGATTTTATATCCTCTATAAATAGGGCTACATGTATATATGTTATGTGTATCAAGAGTGTTGTAGAGACACCGTGAATGCCTTGTGTTCTATACATGTGCTAAGTAGAGAGCTTGATTGGATGTAATTGGGGCTAAGAGTTGTGTGTTTATCTCAATATTATTTTCTTATATCTTTGATTGATTAGTAAATTTGTTCCTCTTTCACCTGTGGATGTAGGCTTACACCGAACCATGTTAATTCTTATATATTTTATTTTTTTTCTTTTTTTTGGTGTTGTGTTTGTTTATTATCTCAAATAATTTTTTTTATATTTTTTCATTTTTCTTGGTTCTTTAATCTCATGAATTATCAGATATTAACCTAAAATGAAATGAAAGCAAAAAAAATTCACAAAGAAGAGAACGGGTTAATGGCGGAGAAAAAAGGATGGGGCACGTGTGTAATTAATGAAAAGTTGAGGTATTTTTGTTATTGAATTGTATTTTAGGGGCATTTTCGTAAAGATCCAAGAATAATATTCTTTTTTTAGAAAATTATAGGTTTGGTTATTTTAGTTATTTAGCAAAAAATTTTGTCTTTTTTAATAAATTACACGCGTGTCTTTTCTATTTTTACGTGTGCCCCTTTCTCATTTTTTTCTTTAATTTCTACATCTTTTCTTCTTTCAACAATTGCCTTCCTTTCACTTTCTCCATAATCTTTTTTTTTTTCAAGTTTTTATAAAAATTGTCCTTTTTATTCTCCATAATCCTCCATAATTTTTCTCAAACTCTCCATAATCCTTCTTCTTCTTATTTTTCTCCATAATCTTTTCACGCGTGGTAAATAGTCCTTCTTCTTCTTCTTTAAGGTCATTATATGCTTTTATCTCCATTTGTAGGTAATTGTTTGAATTGCGTCTCCAACTCTGCTAATTGTTTTCCAATATTGATCTTTAGTAATTATCTTCTTTTGGTTTATTTAGATTTGTTAGATCTGATTTTTTTTTTTTTTATGATCTTCATTTTTTTTATTTGTTGATTTTTTTTAGTGCAAAAATTGAGGAGAAATTATGGGACTTTATTTCAAAAAATAAAATTTTTTTAAAATTTTCATCTTTTTGATTGCTTTGAGAGGTCTATAGATATATTTTCTAGGAGTCATCAAATTATGGGAGCTAAATTTTAAAAGAATAAAATATAAAATATAAAATATAAAATATAAATTCTTCCATTAACGTCTAATAATGGAATCTCACTTGATGAATTTGATTGGCTAGCTTGAACTTTGAACTTTAATTGGGTGATATTAGCTTTGGAGATTCAATTTAATTAATATATATGTGTGTTCTTATTTGTTAATTATAGGGCCATGGAAGTGATGTTTGTGTTGCTCCTTTAGTTTTCGTTGGCTGTGTTTGGGTGTTTGCTCTTTTGGTAGGATTTTAGGTGTTACAAATTTAATTCTCAACAATTCTACTTTTAGATTTTAGAGACCTGCATACTTATGTTAAGGATGTGTTATTGTAGACTCTGCTGGATTTTCTTATTTTTAAGCTCTGTGGTTTTATGGCTATTATGTTGGGATTGTTGTCATTTGTTACTGGTATTGCTATGTTATTTAATATTGTTATTGTTTCGCTTGCTTTCAAGTCTTGATGGTTATTTACTACTTTAAAGTTTTTGAAATTTCAATTCATTCTTGTGCTGCATCTGGGGTCTGCATTTGATTTATTGATGTAGCAGCTCCCTAGTTCACTAATTGACATACTAATATAGAGAATTGCTTAACTTAGGAATCTCATAGCCAACTTGCAATAGATTTTTTCTTTGTTTTGATTTGTTTAAGTTTATTGAAAACTGATAATGCACCAATCATATCCTTATTGTATACTATAATATATTTATTGTTCATATAATTATTTTTTTTAGAAGTTTATTTCTTGTGTATGATTATAAATATTGTTGTTAGAATATATACAATATATATTATATTTGAAAGAGATAGTTTATAGAAATTCTATATATATTTAAGAACATGACTTTAATTTATAAAAAATTATGTATATATTTAAAAATGACTTTAATTAAGTATATGATTTGTATCATATATATAATATAAACGAAAAATAAGCTAAAAATATTCAAAATTCAATGAAACTGAAATATCAAATATATTTTTGAAAAATAAGAGTCACTTAATACATATCTTCTAATTATAATACATTATTTTTACTTAGAAATAAGTATCACTAGATATATAAATAATTAGAAAAATATGATGCGATTTTTCTTCATGAAGCTAAGTCAAAGTGTAAGAGATTGTTTTATATACGGAAAATAAACTAAAAATATATAAGAAATAAACCAAAAGTAAATGAAAAATATTTCAAATTCCATGTCTTTGAAATTTGTATTACAGTCACTTTGAAATTTTTGAAATAAAATTGTCACTCCATTTTCTATTTAAATGAATAAAAATTAGTAGTTTTTTCATTCCTCCAAATATAAGTTGTATTAGAAGTTGATTTTTAAAGGTCATAATCAGATTTATGTTTATTTTGATTTCTTGAAATGTATTGGATACCGATAAATTACTAAAAGTATACTCATTGTATACTATAATATATTTACTGTTCATATTCTTAAAAAATGACTTTGATTATGTATATGAATTATTTCATATACATAACATAGAAGAAAAATAAACAAAAAAATATTTAAAATTGAATGAAACTAAAATATTAAATATACTTTTTTTCAAAAAAAAAAAAGACACTTAATACCTATCTTCAAGTTACAATGCATGATTTGTTTTAGAAATAAATATCATTGGTTATATAAATTAAATAATATATTATATATTTAGAGTATTATAGTTTTTTTGTTAATATTTTTATTTAGAAAGCTTTTGTTTAGATGTTTTGAAAACTGATAATATACTAAAAAGTATACTCATTGTATACTATAATATATTTTACTGTTCATATATTTGTATTTTTTAAGAGATTTTTTCTTGTGTATGATTATAAATTTTGTTATTTAAATATATACAATGTAATTCAATATAAAGGTATGTTTTTTCTCTAGTATGACAGTTGTCTTTGCTTAAAAAAATAATCAAAATAAAATGTATGTTTTTTTCTCAAATATAATAGTTTCATATATGAAAAATATACAAAAAAAAAATCTACAAATATATAAAAAATAGTCTAAAAATATGCTAAATTACTAATTTACTAACATCTTATTCTTTTGCATGTGTCTAGTAATGCTTTGGCATAGTTTTTTTTTTCTTTTTATTTTATCATATTTTAAATCTCACTAAGCTTCAATATTCAAAAAAAAAAAATTTTATAGTGTCAATCCAATTCAAGTCTGTAACAATAATATTATAAAAAAAATAAAAAATAAAAAGGACATGCTAAAGTTGCTATAACTATAAAATCACGAAAACAATGCATGAAATTCCCTTTGAGAACTAACTACTAATAATAAGAATCTTTCCTCAAACAATTAACTTAACAATTTAAAAATCCAAACTTTTGATATTAAATATGGTCAATTACTATATGGATTTGGTTATGCATTTCCAGTTTAGATTTACCATATACATATATTATAGAAAATTGGGTAGCTAACATCTATCTATATCAACCCATTTGAACTGTGAAATTGATAGTTGCACTAATTAGCATCAAAAGTTTGTATTCTTTAACATTAAATTTCAGTAGATATGAGCCAAATTAATAATACAATTTCCCTTATAAAAATAAAAATTCAAGAAAAAAAAAATGCTTCCTTCATTAAGCCTTGATTTTCCTTCATTAAAGTAGCACAAATTGAACTTTGATTTCAATTATTGTCTAAACTGTAACAATAGTAGTATATAATTCATTAATGAATGTACATAAACATATGGCAAAAAGCTGCATGATACAAGAATCACTATCGCCTCCTTTACTAACTAATAACAAAATATGCATCAATTATCACTTAACAAAATTAGCAGACTACAATATATATGCTAAAAATTTGGGATAATAATATGCACTTAACTAAGAACCACATGATGATTATCTCATAATAAGTTCATCAAAATAGGAATAACTAGAAAAAAATTGATTCAGCCGTATTTTAAAAATTGTGTAAAATAGAGTGCCTACTTTAGTAATGTCTAGCCAAATAAGGTCAAGATGGTTAAAATCAAGAGGAGAGAAAAGGATAGTCAAGAAAAGACCAAGCTTTGAGCTGAGTAGAAGCGAAAGCAGGAGTGGCCGGAGCTTACACCATTGAAATCTACTAAATCACTGAAACTTACGCTGCTGAAATCTATTGAATAACCAGAGCTTATATTGCTAAGGATCAAAACTGCCATAATGACAATAATGAGCAAGTCCTCCCATTTGTCATTTTGTGTAATGTGAATGAACCCTTTGACTAGTAGCGCTTCCACTTTAGTTTTTCTTTATTTCTTAGCATTTTAGCATTAAGGAATAAGGGGAAGTAGAGAAAAAAAAGGCAATTGAAGGAGATAAAGAGAGGAAGAGAAGAAAAAGCACAACACTCTGACAAACCCTTTGCCTAACTACTGAAATGTCCCACCCCCAAATCAATAATTTTTTTATGATTGGCACTGGTTTAACAGAAGAACAAGTGCTAAACTCCTTCATTGACATTAAACATGCCCAACCTAAAACTACCCATAAAAGGAGTCTATTTGTGAACATGATGGATATTTGGTCTTCTGACGATGAGGAAACTAAGGAGGGGATCGATGTATGGGAAGGTGAAAGACAATGGGTTGTTGAGCATGTGGCATCTGCTGAATAAAAAAAGGAGAAGAAAAATGAGGAGCCAGTTGAAAAAAAAGAAGCTAAAGCTGAAATTGAAGTGAAAGAAGAGGAACCAAAGAAAGAATTACCTGAGAAAATAATCTTCAGTATCTGGGAGTTATTGATGCAATCTAAGATCCATAGGGATGCCATGGTACAAATGTTGCATAAGAAAAAGATTTCGGCTAGCACAACCCCTGAACAGTTGGTAAGTTCTCTAATGCAAATGCCCAAGGGAGCAATTATTTTTACTGATAGGGATTTACCGTTTAAGGGGAGGGATCATTATCGGACTTTATTCATCAAGGCTAAGATAAAGAGAAAGATGACATGTTATGTGATAATTAACAATAGGTCGGCTATAAATACATGTCCTTTGAAGATATTGCCAAAGCTCAGTTTGACTGTTGTTGATCTACAGCCTTCTAATGTAATTATCAAAGCTTATGATGACACCAAGAGATCAGTGAAAGGCACATTCAAAGCATTAATGAAGACTGGGCCCATTGAAGCTTGGGTTACTCTCTATGTGATTGACATCCCAGTCACTTTTGTCATGTTATTGAGAAGACCTTGGGTCCATCCCCTAGGAGGAGTTCTTTCCACTCTCCATCAGAAGATCAAGTTTCCTTATGAGGGGAAGATAGTCAATATCACCGCTGAAACTGAGGCAGCCATTGCGGCTTTAAAGCTGGCCCCTAAAAAGATCCCTCTAAATTCAGGTTTTGAAGTCTGTATGATTTATGAAGATTTTATAGAGGAGAAGGTGCTAAATATAATGAGGGCAATGAACTTCATGCTTGGAATGGGATTAGGGGGATTAGGGAAGAATCAGACTAGACGGTCAGAGTTTATAAAGGCCAAGCTATAGATTCTGAGGTATGGGCTCGGTTATCAAAGAGAGAAAGATGGACCGGATAGTGAGGAGAAGCTAACACTTTAGGAGAGATTTGTGCGTGAAGGTAATTAAAGTCCCTACAAAGGTAAGCTTGAGCATCTATTTTTAGAAGGAAGTTAAGTCTTTGGATTTTCAATATTTATAAATTATTTAGCTGAGAAGGGTAAGAATGAGCAGGTATTAGAGGAATTGATAGTAGATGGGGAGGCTGCTGCCGCTGCTACTAAGATTGCTACTGGTAAGAAGGATGCTGAGGAGAAAGCTGAGGATGTTGTTGCTGATAAGGACTCCAAAGGGAAAGGATTACTATATAGGGGAAAAAGGATGCTGCTGAGGATACTGATCAGAGCAAAGATACTGCTGTGGACTTAGAGACCTTTGTCCAAAACTCTTTTATTGACACTTTTTGTGATGATTTTGATATTTCCCTTGTAGAATTCTTTGAAATTGATGATTTGTTCTTTTCTAAAGTGAATGCAATAAAATCTGATTTGCTTACTTGTGTAATGTCTTTCCTAATGGTTATTCTTATTATGATGATCATGTTATGTATATATTTGACATTAATTATGTGCAAACTGAAACATTTAATTTAGGCACAATTGAAAATCCCAAAAATGTAATAATTGCTTCTGACCTTACTCCTAATGAGAGTGAAAGAATGAAACAAAATATTTATAAAAAGATAGAAAGTATTTACTTGGAGCTATGAGGATATGCCGGGGATAGATCGTGAGATCGTGGAGCATGAGATCCCTACATATCCTCGTATCATACTAGTTAAATAGAAGAGAAGAAGGTTGAGACTAGAATGAGCACTCCCAATTAAGGAAGAAGTTGAGAAACAGTGGAAAGTAGGATTCCTTAAAGTGGTCGATAACACAAAGTGGCTTGCTAATATAGTTTCGGTAATGGGAGGGTATGAATGTGTGTAAATTACTTGGACTTAAACAAGGCCTATTCGAAAGATGATTTTTCCTTGCCTCATATTAACACACTGGTGGATAGTGCAGCTTTGAGTGTGATGTATTCCTTCATGGATGGATTCTTTGGGTACAATCAAATCAAAATGGTTAAGGCTGATAAATTGAAAACTTTACTCATCACTGAGTGGTGAATTTATTATTACTTAGTGATGTCGTTTAGGTTAAAGAATGCCAGGGTGACATTTCAAAGGATGGCTACCACATTACTACATAATATGATCGACAAGAAGATTGAAGTATATGTGGATAATATGATGGTTAAGTCTCTCACCAAGGAAGGACGCTTTAAAGCTCTAGAAAACTTCTTAGATAGGGCTAAGAGGTATAACTTGAGACTGAATCCGAAGAAGTGTGTATTTGGGGTTGTCTCAGGGAAGTTGTTGGGCCATATAGTCAGCAAGAGAGGAATAGAGGTTGATTTAGATAAATTGAAAGCCATCAGTGAATGTCGGCTCTAAAAATAGAGAAAGAGGTTAGAGGGTTTGTTGGAAGGTTACAGTACATTAGTAAATTTATAGCTAAGTTGACCATCATATATGAACCAATATTCAAGCTACTCAAAAAGAATTAGCCAGTGGTTTGGGATAATAGCTGTCAGTATGCTTTTGAAGCTATCAAGAAGTATTTAATGAAGTCACCTGTGTTACAGCCACTAAGACTGAGTAAGCCTTTAATCTTGTACTTAGCTATAGAAAAGGAAGTTGTAGGAGCAATACTGGCACAAAATGATAAGCATGGAGTGGAACATGTCATGTACTACTTGAGTAAAAAGTTTTCACCTTATGAAGCCAATTATAACTTGGTAGAGAAAACATGTCTGTCAGTTGTATGGGCAACTAAGAAGCTTCGATATTATTTCCAATCTTATAAGATTTAAGCAGTATCAAAGCATGATCCTCTAAAGTAACTTCAACAAACTCCTCTTACAGGAAAATTGGCTCGATGGTTGGTGTTACTTACAAAGTTTGATATTGAGTACTTGTCTAGGAAAGTGATTAAAGGTAAGGGCTGTTGCAGACTTTTTGGCATAAAATTTGGTAAATGATGATCAGGAATGGGAATTGGAGTTTCCAAATGAATACTTAGGAGCCATTGAGGTGCAAGGATGGTGCATGTACTTCGATGGAGTAGTTAATAACAAGGGGGCAGGTGTTGGTGTAATTTTGATCACTCCCGAGGGCAAGATGATTCCTATAGTAAAAAGGCTTAAGTTTAAAGTGATTAATAATCAAGCAGAGTATGAGGCATGCATATTTGGATTGGAAGCTATGTGAAGTGTGGAGGCAGAAGAGATAACAGTTTATAGGGACTCGATGTTAGTGGTGAAGAAGGTTTTCAAGGAATGGGAGATTAAAGAGGATAAGTTGAGCCTCTACTTGAATTATTTGGACACTATTACTCTTTTATTTGATCAGTGTAGATTTGTGCATTTGCCCTAAGAAGATAATCAAGTTGTAGATGCACTGGCTATATTAGCCTCGATATGGAAAAGTGGTGCACGGGCTCCAGCTAAGCCCTTAATTTTAGCAAAGTCTAGAACTCCATGTTATGAAGAGATGAGAGTAATGTCGATGGGTCCACAGGAAAAGCCATGGTTTTATAATTTGTAGAAGCATTTAGAAACTGGCCACTTCCCTGAGGATGCAGATAAGAAGGAAAAAGTGTCATTAAAGATGTTATCTAGATAGTTTATCAGTCATAATGGTATGATGTACAAAAGAATGCCAACTGGGGTACACTTACGGTGTGTGGATAAGGAAGAAGCTCAAATAATTATGGAAACTGTGCACGCATGTGTTTATGGGCCCCATATGAATAGAATAGTATTGGTAAATAAAATAACTTATCAGGGATATTTCTAGTTGACTATGGAATCGAATTATGTGAAGTTTGTGAAGAAGTGTCATAATTGTTAAGCTTACGGGGATGTTAGCCATCTGCCTTTAATGGAACTTCAAGGGTTGACTTCCCCATGGCCTTTCGTAGCCTGAGGAATTGATATAATTGGGGAGATAAGGCCAACCGTGTCAAATGGGCATTGGTATATTATAGTGGCAGTGGATTACTTTTCTAAATGGGTTGAAGCTGAGTCATATACCTCGATTGGGTCAAAACAGATGGCAAGGTTTATAGAACAAAATATAATTTA
The DNA here is from genome assembly GCA_949673435.1 of Macaranga tanarius. Classification (NCBI taxonomy): domain Eukaryota; kingdom Viridiplantae; phylum Streptophyta; class Magnoliopsida; order Malpighiales; family Euphorbiaceae; genus Macaranga; species Macaranga tanarius. The sequence goes on along the minus strand of CATIWO010350375.1, from coordinate 8,155 downwards.
CAAATATGGATTATCGCACAATGTTGTGACTGACAATGGAGTTCAATTCCAATCAAAGACCACTGCACTGCTCCAGCACTATAAAATTGAGCATCATCGATCTTCTCCTTATCGCCCTCAAGCTAATGGTGCAATTAAGGCTATAAATAAGAACATCAAGCTGATTCTAGCAAAGATGATAGAGAATTATAGAGATTAGTCCAATTATCTACAATTTGCATTGTGGGGGGTATCAGACTACTACGAGAACATCTATTGGGGTCACACCCTATTCATTGGTATATGGATGTGAAGCAGTATTGCCTATGGAGGTGAAAATTCAATTTTTGAAGGTGTCTTACTGGAGACAAAGATTCCCGAGTACCAATGGGTTGAGAGCATGTTGGCACAATTGGCATTGTTAGATGAAAAGAGATTGAAAGCCATATATCACTTGTAACTATATCAGAAGAGAATTGCCAGAGCCTATAATAAGAAAATCAAGCCAATGAAGATAAAGGAAGGGGATTTGGTGTTAAAATACATAAGACCACTCCTCACTGATCCGGGGGGGAAATTCAAGCCAAATTGAGAAGGGCCTTATTTTGTAAAAAAAAATTATTCTCAAAGGGTGCAGCCACTTTGTCAGACTTAGAAAGGAATGAGTTTTGAAATCCCGACAACCTAGACAAGCTCAAGAAATACTTTCTGTAAAGTCTCGCTAGGGAGAAAACCTCAAAGGAGGTTGTTTAGGTAAAAGTTAGAGACTAAAAAAAAAGTCCTGCTAGGTTGAAAACTCTATAAAGGGGCGGCCTAGGCAAAAACTAAAGATAAATAAAAGGAAAGAGAGAGTATAAAATAGTTGGTTGAAAAACTTATAATGGCAAGCCACTCAACAATAAAAGAAATGTTAGAAGCAATTTATATATACAGTTGTGCTTGAATTAAATGAATTGGATTGTCTTTATTTCTGTCAAATGTTGCATTAAATGCTTATTACAATAAGATTAACTAAAAGAGAAAGAGATCACATAAGTTGGGTTAAATCTCATTAAGTTGCTGAAACTAAAGGAAAAATAAATCTAAGTCCTTTTTCTTTTGTTTTTCCTAATTTCTTGAATGCTAACCTTATATAAATCCCTTGTCTTTTGATTCTTGGTAAATTCATCTTATTCTGCGTATTGCAATTGGATGCATGCTTTGTAATGATCATCGATAGTAATGTCACAATCCAGTGAGATGCTTCACCTAATGGTACGGCATGGCCAGGTTGCTAATAGGTTCTCCACAAAGTACTGGGTCAAAGGGCCAAGTTGGAAATCGTGAGTAGGCTCCATAATAAGTTGCTTTTCTTCGTACTAGTGAATAAAGCGGGTTGGGTAGTAGGAGTAGAAATACAGCTCGATGAGAGGAACATAATGGGTATATGTTCGTGTAGTCACATACTTAATGTTCAACCATGGACACATCCACTAGACTTTGACATCTGGAAAATTGGCCAACTATTCTTTTAAGTCAGTTAGAAGCTTTTGTAGTGGATGAGTGCGCACTTGCTTTGCCTTGTACTTAGTAATATTTAGTGGGGGTTCCAACAGTCTCAATTTCTTTCGGAACTAAATCTGTAAGAGAAAAAGGAGGGTTCAAAACAAGCAAAAAAAAGTAAAAAAAAAAAAGAAGAATACCTCCACCAACATAGGGCTCCTGACAAAGCGGTGTGTCACAGATAAATTATCCAAGCCAATCAGTGTTTCAACAAGAATAACTAGCATGGGGTTAAGTCCAGATTCGACCTGGTTAAGAATCTGTAGGAGCTTGAGATCGCAGTCACCTGAAGGGGAAACTAGCAAGAATTAGGCATATAGGCAGCAAATGATCGTCCATGGCTAATACACCTCTTTGTTATTGACAGCTATGGCAACTTTCAAGAAAGATTCAAATATAATCTCATTCCCTGAGACATGTGCTAGAGTAAAAGAAGGAGGGATATTGAATAGGTGGACCATCTGCTACTGAATGGCTCTATCATCAGACTTGTCAACTGACAGAACCGTAATTTATTTGGAGGAATCATCTGGGTAACCCAGGATTGCTCCAAATTCTTCAGGTCAGGGGCAGATCTTAAAGTTATTAAACCTGAAGACATAATTTTATGGATCCTAAAATTGGGCAACTGTGTGTAAGAATGGATAGTTGATCTTACAGAGATGAAGAGATCTGAAGACGGATAGATGAAATATATTTAATTTTTACTAATTTTCTCCATCTAAACTTTGCAAGACAGGATGAATCAATTTTAAACTATGTTCTGACATGGTTTTAAGAGTTTTTTTAGGGTTTTTAGAGGTATGGGACGACTGTGTCATGACATGGTGCAAGTAGGGTGTATTTATAGGCTTTTAAAAGAAGGCAAAATCAAAAAATTACAAAGACAGAGCCATTGAGGTGCCACCTCACCGTAGAGGTGCACGCCTCTGTATTATAAAGGTGGCACCTCAGTACTCAAAGGCAGCACCTCTTGACTTATAGGCAGTGCCTCTTTGCTGGAAAGGGCAAAAGTTATCCAATTTAATGAAAAATTGGCCTGACTAGATTGTGATGGTTGTGCACTCAATTATAAAGTAGAAAAGTAAACAAATTCAGTCATTGGAGTAGAAAAATAATGTGATATATAACTCAAAATGTTTTTGTACAAAATCTATCTAGAAAGACCTATACAAAAAGCCTAAATAGCCTACATGTCCCTTAATAACTCTAAGTCTATAGGCTAGTCCTGCTTGGACTCAGTCTCCTTATCATCCTCATCGCCCTCACCGGTTGCCTCGCCCTTAGTATCCTCATCATCGCCATCATCATCAGCTACAACCTCAGCATCCTGAATGCCAAGGGCTGCAGTAGGAGCAACTCCCTCATTTACATCTCTAGAGTCATCATCATCATCTGTCATCTGAAAAGTTACCAAGTGTTACTTAGGAAATTGAATTCGGGTATCCTATCTATCACAATGTGTCTATCCAAATAAAAAAAGAAACATGTAAGTAAACATCATACAAGCATACATACATGTAAGGTAGTAGTAAAAATTTACCCTCCACTCCTCTGAGATCCAAAATGTGAAGTTGTGATGGGCCTCTACCATGCCATATAGATGCTCACCCTATTCTCTAGGGATCTATAGGTACAAAATATCTTAGTATTGACATTTTCTACAGTAAATAAATGAGGAAGTAAAGATAATACTCATATGAGTAACAGTCGAAGGGACAGGTGTCGGGAAGTGTCTAGGGTCGGGGACTAAGAAAGCCCGAGATAGCTCCCCGGTAATACTCTAATATCTAGCAGTGGACTCTAAGAGAAAAAGGAAGGTGCAATGTGAGCATAAGGTGGGGGCATCAGCAGTCCTCTGTGGAAGGGCACGAGAAGTACTGGGGTCGGCATTAGCCACCGGAGAATGGACCTGGGCCCTTTAAGTGGGTCACTCGTCAGAGGGTGGAGATCTAATATGGGGTTCGATACCCTTAGGATGAAGCTACAACGGAAAAAGGGTCAAAAAATTATGGAGTAATGGTCAGATCATGTAATTTTCAAGCATGTAAAGCGTACTTGAGTGACACGACTAGGTAGTGGAATCTCAGGCAGTAGCTCATCCTTGATGAAAGCCCTATAACTATCGGGCTATCATGCAGTAACTCACTAAATAGCAGGAGACCCTCTCACAGCTCACCTTAAGTTTGATCCCCTTAATAAATGTGTCCAAAACATGGCAGGAGGAGCTGTAGGCACACGTCTCCTACCAGGGCCCTGAGACCACCTTAGTATCCTGTCCTTGAGGTAGAATATCCTCTAGAAAGGTCCTCTGAGGAGAATTCTCCTATCGACCAGTAGTCCAGACTGAACCATGCTATCAGTCCAGTTCTCCGTAGGTTCCCATGGTGTTCGCACGACCTACCAGGAAAAATGCATAAGGTAAGTGGAAATTTTACATGCTTTAATGGAATTTTAATTAGTTTTATTTCTTTTGTAGGTATACCTCATCCCATGAGAACCTGTTGAGGTAAGTACGGTAAAGGTGGACCTGGGACATCTCTCGCCTCCTAGTCCGGCTATGTCTCTACTAGCTCAGTAAAGGGAAACTCCTAGAAGAAGGCATCACTCCTCTGATCAAGCCCATCTTAAGACCCTAAACCTACAAAACTTAAAGAGTTCTATCGAAAATGGAAAAGAAAAGGGAAATAAAGGAAAAGAATTGAAAAGGGAGAGGAAAGCGTTCATGTGTGGCATGCAAGAAGCCATAAACCTGGTGTGTCCCTCGGATGAACTCGTCCATGCTCTAATATAGATAAGCTAGAGCGGCAGACCCCAGTCGTAAGTATAGAACTGGTCCAAATCTCTGAGAGCCATCAAGAATACGAGGTCCACTGAGCTAGTAGCATCACAAAAGAGTATGGTGCCCAAAAGGTAGAAAAGAAAAGCTCGTACCACATGGTCAATCTGTCGAGATGTAGTAATGTCTACTGCTCGAATGCTGGAGTAGTGGGGCAAAGATCAAGTCTAACTTGATCGTATAGGGCCCCTTTAAAGTGGGAACCATACCGAGCAAGTGATCAATGTAGCTGACGTGCCCGGGAGTCATCGGCTCAAGGCATCAATCGAATGGTACCGACTCTCTAGTGCAAGCCACTCCCATGATGGCAGCGAAAGCAACAAGATCTATAGTGATCTCCCCAACCAGCATGTGGAAGGTGTGTGTAGAATTCATCCATTGCTCTATCAGCATATAAAGGTTGTTGAGGTCATGACGACCAACAACGGTGGATAGTGCCAAGATGAAAGTCTCAAAACCAGTCTCTGATCCTCAGTCTCATTACATCTGTTATGTTATCATACCACTGGCGAGCACAAGTGGCATTACCAGCACCCTTTAGAGAGTGTTGGTCAAACTATAGAGAGTATTAAATAAATTTTTAATTTATGCATTAAAAAACATGAATCGGTACCTCTGCTATGCAGAGGTGACACCTCTGCGGTGTAAAGGTGACATCTTTGCAGTGTAGAGGCGGTGCCTCAACAGAAGAGGTGCAACGCCTCTTTCATATAAAGGTGCATGCCTCAACACTACTAAGGCAGTGCCACTATGGCGTGAGAGGCCGAACACTTTAGTTCTAAAATCTTAAATTTTGCCTAGTTTTCTAGCAAATGTCTGGTGGATTCAGCATGTATATCCCAAATATTAGCTGATCCAATCCTGTTTTTTATGAAAAAGTAAGTGAAAAATAACTAACCTCTTCTGTAGCCCGAGAACAGATATGGGTGTGCAGAGAAGGTGTCAATGGCAAATCTCCCTCAGACTCCAATCCCAGGGAACGAGGCGCCTGAGCCTCTGGAGCAATAACAGGCCATGTAAAAAGAGCGAATGTTCGATCAAACACAGGATCTATATTGATATGCATAGAAATGAAGTAATGAAGGAAGGAAGAGAGAAGGCACGAAAGGATGAAATGATTAAAGTGGTTTGAATGTGAATTTATATAGATTTGGTAAATTGCCAGTTTGGTCCTTGAGAGGAAAATTACTTTTTGGGGCTAACATTTTGAAATTGAATTATGTTCTAAAAGAATTTACAGATTGCATTAAGTCGAGATGCAAAGCATCAAAATTTAAGTCTCTCGAGTTGTACCTCGAGGATGATGACGCAGAAAAAATTGAAGCCTTTTAATTTTGAACATCAAGGATAATAATGACAAAGTTAAATCTCTTGGGTTGTACCCCGAGGATGATGGTACGAGAATTGAGCCTCCTAATTTGGAACATCAAGGCAAACATCAATGAAAAATGAAACCTCTTAAGTTGTACCCCGAGGCTGACAGTATAAAAGTTGAATTGCAGGATCGAATGATATCCTCTTGCATTTGTTACATGCATATTATTTTTTGAAAAATCGAATTTAAAGTCATATTTAAATGGTTTTCCAAAAATCAAAAGGGCAAACTGTGGGCATATGGTTTAGTCAGCCCATAAAGAAAAGCTGAATAATGAAAAATGATAGATAAGCCTAATTTGCCAAGGAACTGGATTTAGGCCCATTTGTGAGGAACCCAAACGCACCAGAAAAGACCAAGCCCAAACATATAACCTAGCAAACCAAGCCCTAGAAGCTGGCCCATATGGCCCAAAACTGCCTAAAAGCCCATTTCTTCCTGAAAAGGCACAGTGTCTTTAAGAAGAGAGGCACTGCCTCATCCATATAGAGGCGCACGCCTCTTCAACACTGAGGTGGCACCTCTATACTTTCAGTTACAAAAAAATTATTGCAGAACGTGGATCGCTCCACGATTTACAATGGATGAGTAAATGCAGGCGTGGATGTAAACGGACATTGAAAGAGGTTGATTCCTCTATAAAAGAGGGGTTTAGCTTTTGAAGAAAGGATCTTTTTGGATAAGTAAGAATTTTTGAGCAAAAAGAAGAAAAAACAAAAGACAAGAAAAATCCAAAAAGAAACCCAAACCAAACCAAGAGGGCCTGATTTCAAGCATTCTGGAAGCTAAAGGGTGTTCCGGAATCAATCTGAGGGTAAACTAATTTCAAAATTTACATTTCAATAAATTATTTCCTTTCCCTTTATTTAAATTTCAATCTTTATATTTCCACATTTTTTATATTATTTTGTTGTTGTGGTATTTATTTGGACTGTTTTCTCTATTAAATATGTTGTGGTATTTATTTGGACTGTTTTCTCTATTAAATATAGACTTTTGTAGCTTTATATGTGTTATTTGGTTGAGGAATTGAGTAAATTTTGATCTGACCGATTGCAGAAAAGATAGAGGCGATGCCCCTTCCTAGAGGCGTTGCCTCTGTACATTAATTACCTAATTTCATTTTTTAATTATTGCTATCAAGGGTGACGCCTCCCTTAATAAGGCGCCGCCCCATCTCCATAGAGGTGACACCTCTGTAAAGCAGAGGCACCGCCTCTATGCCTAGTTGAGTAGTTTTATTTTATTTTTTATTTAGTTGCTAATTTTTGTTTCTTTTGTAGGATATATTTTCTAGAAACCTAACCCTTCTTCCTTATGATGGCAGAATAATAGATTATTCCATTATTTTGAATTTAGTATTATTTATTTATTTATTTTGTTAAAATTGCATGAAAAGGGTTGTAATCTTTTCTCCTCCCTCCTTGTATGTGCTTTTAATTTTTGTTATTTTGATTATCATCGTTAGTGATATGGATTCCCACATTGAGAAAAAGAAGAAGTTTAAAAGTGTAGATTATTATTTTTTCACCCAATGATTTAAATTTGGTTGAAGGGAAAGTTTGATGATGAATTTTGGGCCTAATATTTAATGGTCAAAGATAGGCACTTGGAGCAATAGTTAGTGATATGAATTCTCATATTGAGAAAAAGAATAAGTCTAAAAGTGTATATTATCATTATTGCGCCTAATGATTTAAATTTGGTTGGAGGAAAATTTTGAAGAAACATTTTGGGTCTAATCTTTAATTGTCAAAGATAGGCACTTGGTCACTTGAGGCAATAGTTAGTGATATGAATTCCGACATTGAAAAAAAGAAGAAGTTTAAAAGTGTATATTATCATTTTTCCACCCAATGATTTAAATTTGATCGAAGGGAAAGTTTGAAGACGAATTTTGAGCCTAATATTTCATAGTCAAAGATAGGCACTTGGGCACTTATGGCAACAGTTAGTGATACGAATTCCAACATTGAGAAAAAGAAGAAGTCTAAAAGTGTATATCATCATTTTTTCCTCCCAATAATTTAAATTTGGTTGGAGGAAAAGTTTGAAGAAGAATTTTGGGCCTAATATTTAATGGTCAAAGATAGGTACATGGGCACTTGGGGTAATTGATAGTAAGATGGATTCCCACAGCGAGAAAAGAAGAAGTCTAAAAGTGTATATTATAATTTTTCCACCCAATGATTTAAATTTGGTTGGAGGGAAAGTTTGAAGAAGAATTTTGAGCTCAATATTTAATAGTCAAAGATAGGCATTTGGGCACTTGGGGCAATTGCTAGTGATATGGATTCCCACATTGAGAAAAAAAAATCTAACAGTGTATACAATCGTTTTTCCACCCAAAGATTTAAATTTGGTTGGAGGGAAAGTTTGATGATGAATTTTAGGACTAATATTTAATGGTCAAAGATAGG
>CATIWO010350346.1:0-10336 GCA_949673435.1 Macaranga tanarius | reverse complement strand
ATTAATACAAAAATTAGAACTATATTATTTAATATTAAAATTTAGTACTATAGTTTTTAATAAAATTAATAGAATTATTCATATAATAACAAAAATAAATAATTTTTTTTAATAATGTTACCAAAATTAGCGACGAATTTTTAAATCCGTCGCTAATTAGCGACGGATTATGAATTCCGTCGCTAAAATTAGCGACGGATGATTAATCCGTCGCTAAAATTAGCGACGGATATCAAAATCCGTCGGTAATTAGCGCGCTAATTTTTCGCGCAAAATTTTTGGTAGATTTTACCGACGAAAATTATGTCCGTCGGTAATTTAGTCATCCATCGCTAATCCGTCGGGAATTAGAGATAGAAAACTGTCCGTCGTAAATCCGTCGGGAATTAGCGACGGAAAACTGTCTGTCGCTAATTTCCGTCGGTAAATCGTTGCATTCTAGTAGTGACAGGTGTAGAGAACCTGTCATGGTCTTAGTTGTACTACCAAAGGTTTAAGGAAAGTTAGAATAATAGAGCACTCATTTTAAAAAATTAAAGAAAGTAGGTCTATTGTCTCAACTTTGAGATCACCTTCTTGAGGCTCATCAATATTTCCAATAAATATTTCTTGTAACACCCCTACCTTTCATTAACTCCACTAGTATACTTAACTAATGAAATCATGAAAGGTGAGATATTACTTTAACTAACAGAAAGAATCTATTAACAACAATTATTGTAAAATGGAAATACTAAATTCAATTATGAATAAACCATATTCATTATATTTTTAATAATTTTATTTTATGCCAATTATCTTACTAAAGTACAACAATATAAGTTTCATTCACTATATTACATTTTAATGCGGTTATGAAAGTACTAACTAATATACAATTAAATTAAAATAAAACAGTATAACATATTCTGATGACTCTCTCTTAGCTTCTAGATATTTCCACTTCAGCCACCCTATAGGTTGTAGTCCACTGCACCTGTCATCTTTCAGCTGCTAGCTAAGCAGATACTAAACACCTATGCTGAAAAATTTGTAAACAAAAGAGTGTGAGCAATTTTATATGAAAATTATCCAGTGAGTGGATAAAATATATCTTTGAAACTCTATTCTTAAAGAATCTCTTAACTCACTTTCCTTATTTTACAGTAATAATATTCAATGAATTTAAAATACCTTTTTCATATTTAAATGATTATAATATTCAAATTATAACTGCATATAAGTACTTTCTTAAATCATCAATAGAAATACCCTTTTATTTTATACAAACCATAGAGGCCCATTAATCATAACCATATATACCTAATTTCACATATAAAGTTACTAAATAAAGTGAATCAACTTGCCTTATGCCTATATTATCTTAATCTCGACCATAAGTGAATTTCCCTACTTTAGGAAATATATTAAAAGCCCAATTAATAAATAAAATTAAATAAGCACACTTGAATAATACACTTAAAATATCATAACCCAGCTCATAATAAGAGCATCATCAAAGTACACATTATCAATAATACCATAATCTCCACCATACTATGATTCATTATTATAGTAAATTTCAAATGACATAAATCAGTACACAACTGCCTGCGATAATGCTGCTTAAGTGTAATCAGTACTTAAGCCTAAGCTAACTTGATATATGTATCTAGCCCCAGGCCTCAGCTATACATATATCTCAGGTATAATATGCGCCCGACCCTTGGCAACGGTTATGCATACTCCTAACTTATATTTGACGTAATGTGTACCCAGCCCCTAGCAATGGTGATACACTTACCATTATAAATTTATAAGATAACATATGCATCCGGTCCCAAGCATTGGCTATGCATACTTACTATATGTATCCGGCCCCAGACATCGGATGTACACATTTATAGTAACATATGTATCCAGCTCCAGGCATCGGCTATACATATTTACCATCTCACGTTTATATAGTAACATGTGTATCTGGCCCCAGGTAACGACTATACACACTCACTAGTCATACCATGTCCTAGATATGGATTTACACCTATATAATAGTATGTGTATTCGGCCTAGGCTTCGATTATACACAACTACCCAAATCTACCATGTCTCATGTATGGAATCTCTAACTCTTAGTGTCATACACACTTAAGATTATAATCACAATTAAAACTTTGAAACCAAAACAGAGAACTAAATGATTGAATTTGGACATCAAAATGGGTTCTTCGGGTTCCCCTAATGAAGACCTTATAGATCTCTGAACCAGCTTTGATTTGATATATTATGGACCCCGTAACTCAACGGTACTAAAAGTTAGGTCCTCCTAAAGTAACTCTACGCATCTCGACAATCCGTTCTAAAATTTAAGTTTTCAGTCATCAACAGTACATAGAGGCACCGTCTGTCTGCTACAGAGGTGCCACCTCATTGCTACAGAGGCGAGAACCTGTGTTAAGGCGTCGCCCTTGAGGTGATCAGGCATCGCCTAATCAGCCTCTAGCTCGATAGACAGCAGCCATTTCAACCAAAAATTAAATTTTCAGACTATATCAAAATACAAAACACTTAAATAACGACCCATAAACATTTACACACTATCAAACAACTTATAAACATCATCATAACATCTAGATCTACATTTAAAATTCCAAACTCTAGGTTTTCATATTCTTTTTAACACAAAACTATAAATAAATTTGAAGTTTGAAGCCACTCACAAGTTTTGATGATTAAAATTCATAAATCTTGAAGTTCTTCTAACCCTTGCTACAATGTTCATCCTTTCCTTCCTCTTTTCTCTTCCTCTTCTTCTTCTTCTTTTTCTTCATTTTCTCCCTTTTCTTTTCTTTCCTTCTGCAGAAGCCAACTATTTTACTCCCTTCTTCCCATTTTGGTCCCTTATCTATTCACTCTTCCTCCCTAAATCCTTCAACTTTACCTCTTTCCATTTAAACTCTTTATTTCCTTTCAATCTCATCCAAATTCTATTACTTAAATTAATTCTAATTATTTCTCACAAAAATTATAATATTTTAACTTCTAACAACATCAATTTAACACAAGAAATCAATTCCTTAATTAGCATTTAATTACATATAAATATCATTCAAGGACACGAATGTTACATTTCTATTCAAAATAATTTTAAATTAATATTATTTTTTAAAACTCTAATAAGAAATATTCTCTTATTAGTTTTAAAATAGCTTTTAAAACTATAAAAGAAATTTTCATCAACTTTTATCGATTTTTATTATTTGAAAAGAAAAATTATTATTACTCTACATATTTTAATTGTCAAAAGATTTAGGAAAAATATCAATTTAAAAAATAAAAATAAATTTTAGCTCTTACTAATTTAATTTTTATTTTTTAAAAAATCTATGATTTATTGTTATAGTTTTTTATTCAATGACTTATTATTATATCTTTCTAATCTAACTTGAAAGAGAATAATTTGTAAAGTTTGAGGGAAAATTCTTTTATAATTTGATTTATCATGTTATATATTAATCTACTGCAACTTTATATTGATTTAGATATTAAGTTTTTAAAACTTTGCTACGAATTTAAATAATAGAATATATTATAGATTTATTGAAGTTTTATTTGTTAATTTATAATTTAAAATAAATATTAAAATTTTATAACATAGTATTTAATAAAAATATTTAATATAAATTAATCACATATTTTGTTTATCTGTAATATTTTTACTTTATAATTTGTGGTCCACCGTATATTACAATATTATAACGTTATGAAAATAATTATATTTTAAAAACTGAAATGAGATTTATCATGAATTAATTATGTTTTATAAAGTGAAATGAAATTATGAATAAGTTATATGTTGTCAGCATTTTTATATTTTAATACAATACTCTGTATAAATAAATTAACCCTTAAAAATTGTGAAGATATTTCTACTTTTTAAGTAGGGCTGAGCGCAGGTCGTGGAGAACCCGAACTGTCCCGAAAAATTGAACCAAAAATTTCCAGATCTGAAAATATCCGTTGATCGTTTGATTTTCTCCAAACCGAACTGTCCCGAAAATTTTTATTGGGGCGGGTCTGGAGATAATGAGTTCTCCGAACCGAGATCCGACCCGAACCGTCCCGAATTACTCCGAACCGAAGAACCGAAACCAGAACCGATAATTTACTATATATATATATATATATATATATATATATTTGTGTTTGTGTGAGTATGTATATTTCAAAAATTTTACAAATAGTTATTAGCTTAAAAAAATTTATGATATATTATAAATTATGATGTTGATAATCAATTATTGATAAGTTGACGTATTATAAAATTGTACTATTATAATCATCTTATATTATATGATATATTATAAAGTTGTACTATTATAATAATCTTTTATCATAATTTTTTTTCTGATGTATTATAAAGTTGTACTATTATAATCATTTTATATTATATGTTCAAATTATAATCATCTTGTTTTATATGTTTAAAATGTAAAATTGTTAAAGTATAAATATTAAAATAAAACTTTAAAATAAAATTTATATGGAATATATCACTATTTATTAGATATAATACATTTAATATAATGTAACAATAAGATATATAGTTATTATTAATTTGTTAAATATCAATTTCAAATATATAAGCTAAAATTAAATTCTATAATTTCAGTTAAAACTACGTAGTTTTATAACACAAATAAAAATAATAGAGAATAGCCAATGGATTAAAACTACGTAGTTTTGATCAAAACTATGTAGATTTACATTGTAATGCTAGGGTCTATGTAACATCCGTGTCCTAAAACCGGATTACTGTTTATTAATAACAATTAAGGATTTTATTATTTTAGTTAATTAATGACGATGATTGGAGATAATTAGTATTATTTGGAGATGTATTATTTTATCATTTGAGTTAATATTATTTTTGAGAAATGAAGTTTAGTTATTTTGAATGGAATGTAAAGGATGTAATTGAAAAGAAAGAAAGGACTAAAGTGTAACAAATGGAAGTGAATGAATTGAGAAGGTAAGAAAGAAAAGAAGAAGGACCAAAGGAAGAAGAATGAGAGTTGTTGGGATGAATAGTGAGAGGTATGGTGATGGAAGAGGAAGAAAAGAGGGAGAAGAAGAAGGAGATGGCAGAAACAAGTGAAGGAGTGGAAGAGGAAGAGTGATCTGGAGCTAGAGGAATCCGAATTCAACAAATAGAGCATGATTTCGGCTGGAGAAATCGGTGATTGGTGGATTTAAAGTGAATTTATGTGTTTTATTTTTTTTAGCTTCAATTCTGAAATTAGGTATTTTGATGGCTAAATTCGTAGATTTAGGTTTGTTTTTTATGTTTTTAAGTTGTCTATAAGCTTCATTTTAGTTTACAACTCATGTATGAACGTCTGGCATGCCTAAATTTGTGTAAAATTAAGTTTTTATCGAAGTTGCTGCTGCTGTCGAAATTGACCCAGATGGCTAGAGGGCGGCGCCTCAATGTAGAGGTGGCGCCTCTGACCATGGTGGGTGGCGCCTTCGCTATGGTGGGTGGCGTCTTCGAGACACTAGGTGGTGCCTTCGCCCGTGATGACGACACCTACGCAATGGGAAGTCGGGACGCCTTCGGAAAGGTGAGAAGGCGGCGCCTCCGCCTGAGAGGGCAGCACCTCCGCCAGTGTTCTGCACCTCCGTGGTGCATGGTCGGTGCCTCTGCTTAGGAAGTCAGCGCCCCTGCACTATACTCACACCTCTGTAACTCGTAACGCGTCCGATTATGACCGTTTACGCTTTGATTGAAAAATACCGATGAACCGAATCGTAGAATAATATTCTAGAACGTTGGAAACGTCAGAAAATGAGATAAATTCTTTAGTTTTAACAATTCTTGTAAATTACCGATGAGTCTGTGTTAATGAATAAAATATACTTGAAAACTATGTTATGTGAAGTCTCAGACAAATAGACTAAATTATTGTGAATGATCGATAGTGAATATATAATCTGGCAGTGTATGCCTGTGCAAAGAACATGAATAATGCATAAGCTTGCATTAATCAATATCTAAAAAACTGATAATGAAAATGTAATTTTATGAGAGTATATATATGTATATGTATATGGGATGAGTTGGGAATGATGAGCTGGCCACTCGATTGATAACTGTCTTTGGGGCAGCGCATGGATTCAGAGGTGCCTTTGGGGCGAATCCTTATGGTTTATATGTATGCATACGATGATATTGTTATGAATCTGTGATTTGGCGAGGTGTAAACCATGAAAAGAAAGTTGAAATGATATGTGAGAATGAGAGATGTTGTATATTGTTGTTTCCTTTGAAGAAGAGTTGAGAATTATCTATTGTGAGATAATGATTTGGATTATCATTTAAGATAATGTGAACAATAATAATGTTGTATTTGAAATGAGTAAAACTCTCAACTCTAAATGCAATTGATATAAGGAAATTCATAATGAACCAAAACATGTATCTGCTTATGATGACTAATGATTTATGAAACTTTATTCACATTATTTATTTTTATGAAACGAAGCTTGTTATTATTTTGAATTTGTGAATTTTGGGAAAAATTGTGGATTCCTTATATTTTATTGAAAGTAGGCTTTTTGAACCCCAAATTGTGTAAATGGTTATTGGTAAACTTTTAAAAGAAATAAAGGATTTATTTTGACAAGCAGTGTGCCTGAAATCTTTATCAATTTTTAAATATAATTGCTGCATTTGAAATTAGAATGTTTTGGGGCAAATACTTTTATTTTAAAAAATATTATACTAGCTGTTCACTGGGTAATTTCTTTCGGAATTACTCACCACCGTTTTTAAAATATTTTTCACAGCTTAGAGATAGCCTAGCATTATGGTAATACAGTGGGCATCCATGGTCTATGAGGTTACACCTGCGGAGACCTAAGTACGGTATGTTGTGTGCCATGATGCAGACGTCGAGCTGGTGTTTAAGGTTACTGTGGTGCCCATAGGAGCTGATGCACGAGTCTCATCTGTGAGGGAGGAGCATGAGGATAGTGTCTATTCTATCTTCCGCATCACTTATGCCACTTCCCTGGATGTTGAGGTCGCGCTCACATGGGTGTGATGCAGTCTTGTGGATGCATCATTTTGGCCTTTTTGCCTATGGCTATTATACACCCTTCGAGCCTACTACCTGGAGATTTATTTTTGAGCCACTAGGCTAGTATTTTTGTTGATGGTTGGTCCTGGACTTGTGCTGCTGCTACTATCTTTACCACCACCACCATTTTATGCCGGACATGAGATCCGATGACCTTGGGGTTAGATGCTAGGGCAAATGATGTTGTATCTTATATTATTTGTATTAGCATCTAGTACTCTGATTGTATATATTTTGATGATGTATATTTATTATATGGATGGATGGTTAGCACCACGGTGCTTATGACATATATCTCTGATTTTGATATATTATGATGTTATTATTTTGCCATCTCGAGATTAATTGTGAATGGATGTATATGATTAAAATGGTGAGGAATTGGCATAGAAATTCTAAGAAAAAAATATTATCTAAGTAATGAAATCATTATCTGTATTGAGACGAGTTCATAAGTAAGAATATCGATGTAAGAATGAAAGGCTTTAATTTGTACAGGTTTCATTTATGTCATTAAGAGTTTGTATTATAACCTTAAAAGCTCATTAAGTATATTAAGAATTTAATAACTATGGCTACTATATATAATTCAGTATTAGTGGTTAATTAGAGGATAAGGCGTGACAAGTTTGGTTTCAGAGCTTAAGGTTATTAGGTCCTGTAGACACTAAGAAATATTGTGTTATATGTTAAGTATATTGGGAAATGTTGAGGTAATGAACTATGATTACAGAAGTGTATAAATATTGATGATGAGAATTTCTAAAGTTTGTGATTTTCATTTTCAGAGAATGGTAAGAACTAGAGGTGGAATGATGGGGAATCAGAATAGAGGTCTTGGTAGAGAGCATGGTAGGGGTAGAGCTAGAGGTAAAGGAAGAGGACGTGATGTCCAACCTGATGATATAAGATTGGCAGAAATAGCAGATGTTCATGCTAGGAGTCAGATGTCTATGAGAGAATCGTCTCCATCGTCAACTTCTGTTGGCAATAAGAGAGGCGATAGACTGAATGTTCGTGCTGCTAGTCCATAAGGCAGTTCTATATCGGCTGCTTCAGCCTCATTTTTTTAGCGTGTTCCTCGAAGGGTGAGGAATATGTATTATGTACCACCGCTGGAGATACATCAGGATGTTCCAGTCCAGCCAGTAGCCCCGGTAGTACATATTGATGCTACCGATCTGGCAAGGACAATGGTGACAGTGTTGGCTGAACGTGAGAGGTATCGGAAGCCCGGAGATATCATTGAGCATGCGAAGAAGTGTAAAGCTTATAATTTTCACGGAATGCTAGACCCTGGACAAGCAGACAAGTGGATTAAGACAGTGGATAAAGCTTTCAACACACTACAGTTGAGTGATGTTGAAAAGGTAAACAATGTGTATGGGCTTATGTTCGACAAGGCAGATGACTAGTTGACAAAGATTAAGAATCTTTATAAAAAAGTAATTACGTGGCAACTCTTTAAGGAAGAGTTTGGCAGAGAGTATTTGATGGAGACTTTCCAGAAGCAAAGGAAAGCTGCATTTGTGAATCTGACACAACGATCGTTGTCCGTCAGAGATTATACTGATAAGTTTGAGGAATTATATTATTATGCGAAGGACATGTATCCCACAGAAGAAACTAAGATCGATAAGTTTCGGGATGGACTACATATATCCTTGAGAGGAAAGCTGAATCTGTATGCCAGTATGACCTTTAGAGGTTGGGTCGAGAAAGCGATAGAACAGGAGAGACTTGACAAAGAGTTTGAATCAGTAACAAAGGCTAAATCCTATCAACATGAGGGATCCTCGAGATAACCTTGGAGGGAAAATAATAGTCGGAGATCCAGGTTCACTCCCTATTCACGAAGCAATGCACGGACAGGGGGAAACTTTTGACCTCAAGGAAGTCAGATATCTGTGAGATAGCCAGTGCCAATGTTTCAACCTAGTAGCTTTGGGAATGCACCGAGAGGAGGGATGAATGTGCCCTGGTGTAATTTGTGCAAGAAGAATCTTATGGACAATTATGCTAGGAGTAATATGCGCTGTTTTAAGTGCAATGAGATGGGACATTACGCCCGTGAATGTACTAAGGGTATGTTTGGGGAACCCTCAGTGCAAGGGTCGAGTGCTCCTAGACCCGGGAGAGTTGGTAGTCCTCCGATTGCTGCAAGAACCGTTGGGGTAAGAAGTGAAGTTAGTAGGGCTCCACAAGCTCAGGAGAGGCATATGGGGCAGACTAGTGCATATGGAAATGTTCAGCAGGTGAGGATTTATGCAGTTACTGAGAAAGAGGCAGAGAATGCACCGGACGTCATTAAGGGTATGGCTTCTATTTGTGATAAGTTGGCCTGTGTATTGATTGATCCGGGTGCAACATTCTCATTTATATCCTCTACATTTGTGTTGCATAATAAGTTAGAACTGTTTAATATAAATGAACTTGTTTTGGTTAGTATGCCTATGGGAGTTAGTATGATTTGTGATAAGATCACTAGGAATATTATTGTGAGGATAGGAAAGGATGAGTTAGAATGGGATTTTATGCCTTTGCCATTGAGTGACTTTGATGCTATTTTAGGCATGGATGGGTTAAGCCGATATAAGGCTAATGTAGATTATTTTGAAAGGAAGGTGATTTTTAAAAAAGAAGATGGTGGAAAAGTATGTTTTATGGGAGATGATAGAAAAGCTTCAAGTAAGATAGTTTCTGCTATGACAGCTATGAAATATCTTAGGAAAGGATGTGATGCCTACTTAGCGTTTGTGGTTAATAAGCGAAAAGAAGGGAAGGAATTGAAGGAGGTACCCGTGGTTAATGAATTTGGGGATGTGTTTCCAGAGGAATTACCGGGATTACCCCTTGAGAGGGATATTGAGTTCGAGATTGAATTGTTGTTGGATGTTTCGCCCATATCTCAAGCTCCATATAGGATGGCTCCAGTGGAATTGAAGGAGTTGAAAGTACAATTGCAAGAGCTTTTAGGCAGAGGTTTCATTAGACCTAGTTTTTTACCTTGGGGAGCATTGATATTATTTGTTAAAAAGAAGGATGGGTCTATGAGATTGTGTATAGATTACAGACAGTTGAATAAGGTTACTATTAGAAATAAGTACCCACTGCCGAGAATAGAGGATCTGTTTGATCAACTTCAGGGAGCTACAGTGTTTTCTAAGATTGATTTGAGGTCTGGGTACCATCAATTGAGGATTAAAGAGTCGGAT
>CATIWO010350209.1:0-23521 GCA_949673435.1 Macaranga tanarius | reverse complement strand
AGCCCTTAATAAGTTGTTGTTGTTGTTTGATTCTGTTTTTACTGCTTGTTTGCTTGCTACTTGAGCCTAAAGCTTCAACAAATTAAGGTTGCAATGTAGGAGAGAAAAAATGATTTCCAAAATTAGGGGGTGGGTTTTGATTGACAGTGATGAAGGCAAGTTCTTTTCCCGCTTTGTATGTTGGAGAGAAGCGAGTATGGATATAGATGAATATTAGGGCAATGATGGGTGAGATGAGAGCAAAAAGGAACTGAGAAATGCTACCTTTGACCCAAGTGATAATGTGGCTGACATGTCATCTAATGTTAAGCTTTTTGTGATGATGTGGGTGACATGTCAGCTCATTCGCCGGAGTAGTCGCCTGAAAACGGTGATTGTGGCAACTGGTGCAATAATTTCAAAGTATTGTTATATTGTTGTTACAAAGTGAAGTGTTGTGGCATTCCCGTTATGTCACTAAAGTTTAATGGCATTTTGTGCAATTGACCCCATCATCCATATACATATATTTTTTTAACAAATGATACTGAATCCAGTATCATTGGAATGGAGAGGGGGATACGAAACCTAGTAGTATCATCAAGATCGTAGCATCATCAATATAAATTTTATAAAAAACTTATAGCATCATCAATATAAATTTTAATATCATGTATATAGTTTTTGAAAATTTTTGTCATCTTTATGATTTGATTCAGATCAATTCCGCATTAATTAGAGCCCTTACGATAATCGGACACTGGAAACATCATATATATATATATATATATATATATATATATATATATATATTCAAGAAAACATAGACTTATAAATATAAAGAAATGTAAATCTATTGTCCAACTGCTCCAAGTTCAAGAGGCTTGAAAAGAAGGGCCTAGAGGCCAAAAAATTTTTTAGAGATCCATATGCCCAAAGGCATAAGTCTGCAGATTGTTTTCGGATTTGAATTCACTTAGATAGCTAGGTCCATTTACACAACAGAAATTTTATAATAGTCATAATCCATAAGTCAAACCAATAATATCAAACCATCTAAAGTTTATCTATATACTATTTAAGTTTTAATTTTGATCAATTGATTCGTTTAATTTTCCAACTCATCATGTATCAGGATCACTATATAATTTATCAGGCAACACAAAAGACTCGCATGAAAGTCATATGCAGCTCAGATGCGTGGCTATGTTTGTGTACCGATATATATGTATATTTCATGAATATGAATCGTCAAACGTAGACTCCAACACGAACATTTTGAGTAGTATTTGGTGGTCTTCTGGTGCGTGTTTTGACTTATTCCACATGATCCTGTTTCAATTAAAAATACAGTAACCCATCTTGCCCTATTTTTCATTAGAGTTCAGCATCCAGGAAAAAAAGAGAATAAAAGCATTAAATTAGATTAAAATACTATCATGGACAATTACAGTATAATATCATTTGTCTACTAATTCAACTAAAAAGGAAATATTTGAACAAATATTTTACACATATCTTGCTTCGAATATAGGACTTCGAAATGTAATTAATTGTGGAGATTGATAGTAAAATTAAGTTATATACGATTTCTTATCCTCATAAGATGATAAACTATCATAGACTCTTATTAGGAAATATTATCTTTTTGTTGCAAAGAGGTTACATGACTCAAATTAACCACATATTTAGAGAAACTTGATTTTATAACCTTATTTGGCTGGTGCTATGCAAATTCTTGTCGAAGTTTATATACACAATACAAAGGTAGTATTTGCTCTCATATAATTTGTAAAATCTAATTAGTTTCTTGCTTATAGCACATTTTGTACCCAAAAAGAAATGTTTTAGTAGATATTTTATACATATATTTTTATATATTATATAGTAACTTGATAGGTATATATTATGATAGGCATTATGATCAAATTTAACATACTATTTTTTAGGAAAAATCAAATTCTTTTTTATTTAATATGCTGTGTCCAAAATGAAGATGATAGACAAAAATAAAAATTACATTTTCTCTCTTCAAGAAAACACCACAAACGTGATGAAATATAATAATAATAATAATGACAATGAATGAATTTCATATGAATAAAAAGAATTAACATCAATTTTCATTTGTTTAACGACCACATTTCGGCTTTTGATAAGTGGTTGCTCAAAGAAAAAAAAAACTTATTAAAGGAAAATCAGGAAAGAACTCATATATAATTAATTCCTTTCGTAATCAAGAGCTTGAATCTTGTTTTTGCTGTGTTTCTTTAGTGACAGAAGCAATAACATTGGTAGAGACAGCAGAAGGAGGTGCACGAGCATGAGCAGCAACAGAAATGCCGGCAAAGTTCATTTCATTAAGCGGGCACGGGCCGCCGCTGCCACCTTTGGGAACGTACGTGCATGAAGAAGAACCAGTTGGTGGCACCTGACCCCTGGCAAGAGACTGCACCATATTAAGATTTTTCTCCACCCATCTATGATCTGCTTGTAATGGCCTCACTGCCATTGTTTTTTCAACACAACAACACACATAAAGAATAGATACAACGAGCAGCATCATTGACACACTGTTAATCTTGGAATAACCCATTTGCGACCTAAAATTATTGTATAATCCGAGCAAGAATTAATGAAAGATATTGAGGATGATTTTTTTTTGTATGTTTGTATGATGTAGGGAACAAATTTTTTGGTATGTGTCTTGAAGATGAAAAGGGCATCCATTGAATGCATTATATATATATATGTTGTACATGCAATGAGGTGATGACTTGGTTTAATTGATTTCATACTGCTTGTGAATTTTTAAAAAAATCACAATTGTTAGTTGAATAAATCTCCGCACACTTATTTTTAGTGCAAAGTGTATATTTTTTAAAATCAAGAATGAATCAATAAAATTCATAAAATTTTATAAAAAAGTGAAATTTCATAATGTGTTGACCTGAAGCCGCGGAATTGAATGTTTGAATGAAAAGGGTTTAAAAGAAAAACACGAAACCTTTGAAAACAAACAAAGGCTTTGTCCAATTTTTTGGTCATTGAATGTAAGTAATCAACGTTGACGTCTTTGGGTTATTTTTGGTAGGAACTTTCATAGTTGACACCATAAAATTAGCCCACTAGTCTTGGCCTGTTTTGCTCTTTTCTACTATTCTTTCGTTGAACCAAAATTCGTTAATATGTCCATTGTCAGCGCTTAAAAACTATTAGTTATTAACATAGAAGTCAAATATGAGATTATAATATTCGTTTTCAATATCTATAGTCTTACTTTGTTCTTTGGTTTTTTTTTTTTTTTATACAATTTGAAAAATATATATAAAAAAAAGCTCATACTAATTAATAATTAGTCGAGATTGTATTATTTCTCAAGTAATTTTATTGATGTATTCCTCCTTTATACGATTAAAACTATACCATTTCTTCTGCGATTTTAAAGATGCAAAATAAATAAATAAAATAAATTCAAAAGCATATACAATGGCAAAGTGGAGCTAGTGTCTACTCGTTTTACTGTTCCATTTCAGGCTACATGTTTTTGAGTCCAAATCTTGAAATTTTTGCAAGCTAAAAGAGACAATTACCTTGCTAGGTTAGGTATAAGCATTTGCATTATAAAGATTTTATGCTATCTATATCCTGTAGCTCAAAGTAAACGAAAGAGGATTAACTTTGATTGATTGATCATGAAAAACTAAAAAAAATCTTATAAATTATTACTACAAAACTTGATCTTTCTCCAACATGATCTTCCACCCATGTGTGCCTATCTAGTATAAGTTCTCTTGGACAGGTTTTTTTGAACCTGACATGCCAACTCTTCATCCTCCAGTGGTTGTTAAATCCTTATACATGTGGTGAGAAGTTTAAAGAATCAAACAACATAGGATGTGGTGAAAATTGTTGAGTTCAGGGATTCAAATAAGATTCCCAGCCTTCGCGCTGTAGTTTCTCAGCCTTTTTCAAGACCTCGTCTCTGGTGTCTTCTTGATACTGGGTCATTCTGGCAACATCAGCAAAATAAGGTATAAGGAAACACTTTAATCACACATCAAACTTAACTTATGGGACATTATTTGCGGGGAACAAGCGAGAACCTTGCCCATAGGTCAGAGTCACCGATCCCCAACATCCTTACAGCCAGCAGACCAGCATTTGTGGCATTGTTTATTGCAACAGTTGCAACCGGAACACCCCTTGGCATCTGCATCATTATAGATGAACAATGTTAAAAATGGCTTAATTGACATATGAGAAAATAGTGCATGAAGAAAATAATTCACCCATTCAGAATGTAACTTGTCATAATAAGTACCCAACAAACATGGTGCTACATATCTGTCCTCATTCTATTGCCGGCATCACATGCTGCCCTCAATCAGGGAGATGGATTCAAAAGATTCCCACCATGTTCAGTGAGCAATCAAAAAGTGGACTTGTCTTAAGTTCAATTTATACTATTCAAGAAATATATTACAATTGAACTTACTGTACCTGCACAATTGATAAGAGTGAATCCATTCCATCCAATGAGGAAACACGCACTGGGACACCAATAACAGGTAGAGGAGTAAGTGATGCTACCATACCTGAAAGTCAAACCAACGCTGAAGTTAAAGGCAGCAGGATAGTGGATTATGGCATATATAAACAGAGCAGTTTATGTATAACTAGCCTGGCAAGTGAGCTGCACCACCAGCACCAGCAATGATGAGCTGAACCCCTCGTTCTCGAGCAGATAAGGCATAAGAGAACATCATTTCAGGAGTTCGGTGAGCTGATATTATTCTTACCTATCAATGCCAGGTAAAATTATTATTAGAAAAGATAAACAATAATTTGATGAGGGTAGTGAATTCAAAAAGCAAAATTATACATTATCAAAAAGTTAACCTCATTCGGCACGCCAAACATTTTTAAAATCCCTGCAGCATCCTTCATGACAGGAAGATCTGAATCAGAGCCCATAATGATCCCAACACGTGGTGTAGCTGCATTTTGGCAAACCATGAGAATCAAGTCGACCACATAAAATATAACAAAATTTTTCCTAAAGCGAATATGCTATCAGTTAAAAATTTCAATGAACCACAATAACTAGGCATATACATGCCTATATCAGTCTATGATAGAGTGTTGGTGATAATGCCAGCAAGCAACACTAGTACTCAAGATATATATTTCTCTAAGCAACTAGCAAACCATGACTCCCACAACAGAATGTCAATGGAGGAAAGATAATTTTTTAGTTGAGGTTATTTTAATTGATAAAATGGACTATACTTCTAAGCAAACCTAGAATATTTGCATCAACATGAGGTAAAGAAAACCAGGTAAGTTGACAGAGCGGAATAAGGCAAAACACAACATGCTTCTATATGGAACTTCTAAAATAAATTAAGGTGCAAAACAAAAACAATACAACTGATAGAGCAGAAAAAAGCCAAAAGTTCAGTTTGCTTGTCTTGTTCCACCAGGATCATGCTATGAAGTGCAGAGATCAAGTTATCAGATCACCTGAAATACTTACCTACAGATTGACTATCAGAACCTTCTTCCTTTAACATTGAATTTAACCTTGCTTCCACTATTCCCAAAGAAGGCCCCACGATAGTGATGTGGCCCATTTTTCGTTGCTTTCGCATTTCTGGAGAATCAAAGTGGCAACACAGAAAATAAGAGAAGAAGAAACAGAAGGTTGAAACAAGAATGAATAAAGGCTAAGTAGATACTGACCTGGCTTATCATACCAATGAACACTAGCGCCTTGTATATTCAATGCCCTTCCAATCAGTTGATGAGCCAAGTGGAAACCACGTTCTCCCTGAAAGCATAGATATTGGCACTGGTTAACTTTTAACTGAAATCAAGTCTCTTATGAGCAACAACCTTGACATGATACAAACTTCTGAACCTGCAAGTAATCACAAACCTCTCTCTTCCAAACACTTTAGTTAAACCAAAATTCTTGCAAAAGCTGTCACATGTTCTTTGTTTTTTTATTTCTGTTGCTAACATCAAATGATAAAAACTTTTACCTCATCTTCACCCAGTAAATTGTACATGATAGCAGCAGGAGTCTTCAGTGAAGGATTACCAAGTGGAAGACCTACAACAGCCCGAAGATGCTGTTCAAATTGTGACGTGTAGCAGGACTCAATTGTGTGATGACCACTATTATGAGGTCTAGGAGCTACTTCATTTAGCAAAACCTATCAAAAGGTACCAAAAATCAATAAATTAGACAAAAGAAGCAATTTAGTGAAAAATCGCAATGCACCATGTGGATATGCTGAAAAGAGACTGGATCACAACCTGGCCATCACTTGTCAAAAACAACTCAACCGCAAACACACCTGCACCTTCTAATGAACTAACAGCTTTATGTGCAACATCAGTTGCAAGTTTCTTGATCTTCCATGGCACAGCTGCAGGTGCCTTGACTATATGACATATGTTGTCCCTACAAGACTCAAAGATTAATAAATGAATGAAAACTCATTATTGACATTGCAATACAAAACAGCAACTCAAACATTATAGACATAGATGCATACAATAGAAAAACAAAACAACTACCAAAAACTGCATAAATGTGTAGTATATCTTACTTGTGAACGGTTTCGACAACAGGATAGCATAATATGGAATTGTCTCTGCCTCTTGCCACAATGACGGCTAGCTCCTTTATGAAGGGTGCCCATCTCTCAACATATAAACCACGATCAAAACCACCAAGAGCTGGGAAAACAAAATCATTAAACACTTTAGCTCAAAAGCAAATGCTAAGCATCCACCAACTTATGCTAAAAAAAACATTCGGCATGACTAGTTTTCACATAGAAAGGAAAAAAAAAAAAAAACTGAAGTGGATGTGATGTTTGTTTTGATTGGCTCTGACCAAGCTATATAGCAATTATCCTCTACTTTGTGTTATGAGGGACCTTCATTAACCATAGACCTAGGATAGGAAGATTCTGAACATGTGGATGGAAATCAACTGGAGAAAAGAATTATATCAAAAATTACAGCTGGAAAAAAAACAAGGGAAAAGTACAGCATTACATGGCTTAATACTCAATTGAGAAAATAAATTATGAGAATCTTTACACCTACTATACTTGCATCTTCACAAATGAACATCTTACCAGCTACAGCAGAGGAAAGATCTTCTTCACTTTTTGCAACTGCATTTCCACGCCCATCATAAGCTAACCTTCTGCTCTTAATCATAAGAGGATAACCATATGAGTCACCTGCTCCTTTGGCACCTTCTAAATCATCTATCTGCATTAATCATAATTTATAACCAGTAACATGGAATGAATTCATTTAACTGGTAATGGAAAACACATTCGCTGTCTGTAATATCCTTCAAATAGATACTGGTGAACAACTACCATTACCAACCTGCATAAACTCCGGAAGAGGAATCCCATGCTGAGAAAAATGTACCTTCTGGAGATATTTATCCTGAGCAATCCAAAACAAGGGTTCATCTAAATAACTTCAATCAAGGTCAAAAAATCATGTTCAGTTCTAATAATATATAAACAAACACAGTGGTGTAATATTTATAATATTATCAGCAAGAGGAGAACAATTATTTCTGATAAATTTCCATGCAAGTTACTACATAAAGGGGATTTTTATGCATATTAAATGAGGGTTGCCTATGGTCAAAGACTTAAGGTTACACAAGTCAAATTATTCAGTCCCGCCATAAACACTGACACAGAACCAAATGCTTGAGAAAACACTGTAAATGGCTAGTAAATAGCACAAGCAGAGCATATTTTCCAAGATGGAGTAGTCTTCAATAGCTCAACTATGAAAATTAAAAGACCTACTTGGATAATTCTAACAGTAGCAGCTTTTGGTTGGCAATCAACCCCTTCCTTCTCAAGCTTCTCCAACGTAGCAACGTCAACGTGTTCAATCTCAACAGTTAATACTCCACATCTAACTAACAACAACCAATTAGGATTATATATATATATATATATTACACAATCTCAAATAATTCCAAATTCATGAATAATTGCATAAAAATAGCACAAAGGTTCAACCTTTTAGCAAATTCCTGAACTGTGGCGCTATCATCAAAGCTCCCAACCATATGATGGTAAGCAAGAGAACTAGCAGGACAATTCTCAAGCGGGTCCAAAACCATTACTTTAATAGCCATTTGTGAAGCTGCTTGACAAAGCATACGACCCAATTGTCCACCACCCAAAACACCCACAATCATATCAGATAATCCATGTACAGACGGCTCCTCACCTTTTCTAAAATACCCATATAATAAAAATTTAATATTTATAGCTCCAATTCACACCAAAAAAAAAAAAAAAAAAGCCAACAACTTTACTTAAAACTGCAAAAAAATAAAACAAAAAAAAAAAAAGTTGGGTCTCAGAAGTTATATAATTGATTACCTGATAGAGGACTCGTGAGAGCTAGGTGAAGCTCTGCAAGCTAAGATTGGGTTGAAGCGTTTTTGAGACAGAGTTAATGGCTTGTCTTTGTCTTTGCCCATTAAGAAGCAAAGGGTCTTTGGCTTTGAGGAGAAAAAGAAGCTAGAATCTGAGGAATTGAAAAGGATTTTTGGTTGGGTATGTTGAAGCAGCATTGTGCAGAGAAAGACAGGGACAATGAAGTGCAGGAACAGCAAACACAGTGCCGCTTCTCTTGCCTTTCTTGCTGATATTTATGCTGTTGCTGTGCTTTTTTTCCTTTTTAATCTTTTTGCCGATAAAAAAATTGCAACTTTGTAACTTTCTCTTTATTGAGGTCAAACAGGGTGGAAGGAAGTAAACACATAGTTTTAACTGAAAACTATGTTGGGGATATTTGTAATTTACTTTTTTTATATATATTTTTAATATACATTTTTTATTTTACTTGTTTTAATTAATAGAAATTATATAATTTTAATTTAAAAAATAAAAATTTTATATTTTTTTGTACAAAATTTATTACAACTCATATTTTATTTCTTTTTTAACATCCAAAAAATTCTTCTCATAGTTTTAAAAAAAAATTAACAATAAATTACTCAATCTTTAGTATAGTGTTTAAAATCTTTCTATCAAATGAAAATATAAAAAAAAAAATATTTTATTGTTTTTCTTTTTCTATTGTTACCGCCTAAAACTATAATGGATAAATTTCATTTTTTTTCTTTACCAAAAAATATTTTATTTTTTTCTTTTTCTATTGTTACCGCCTTAAACTATAATGGATAAATTTCATTTTTCTTCTTTACCAAATAATATTAATATTAAAATTTTACTGTTCAATAATTAAGGAGAGAATCCATTAAAAAATAAATAAATAAACAAGGAGAAAAAAATAGAATTATAATAAATTTTGGCCCGAGTATCATAACTAAAACAAACAGGCATGTACTCTCTCTCTCATATTAAGCTTGCTTACACTTACAGGACATGATCCCCACGTATCAAGAAGAAAAATCTCTTTTAAGGTAAGAGTGGAGCAAAAAATTGCGTTCTAATGCAGAAAAAACATTACATTGAACAATTACTTTATTCACTCTATTATTATAGTTAGAATGCTCGCCTATACACCAACAAAAAATCAGCTCTAGCTACTAAAACTCGTTCACTAATCACACCCACAACACAAGAATCAGTGTAGAAAAGAATGTGTGATACGTGTGAAAACAAACTTGTGAAACTGTACATTTTAATGCCAATCTTCAGTATCAGGTTTCAAGTACTGTACTATACAGCCTTCTGCTTTCTGGAGCATCAGTGTGTCTGTTTTTTGGTTCTCGAGCATCTGAGAAATTAAAACACAAAAGCAAGTGAATTTCTGACACGAGCTTCTTGATTTTGTTTAAGCAAATTAAATTTGGAAAATCATGAATACTTTGCTCTCATACCGAAATACTACTTACATTTCCGATGGTTCTGTGAAGCCTTAAGCAACAGTTTGCTCCCTTCCTTTTATTCCAATTCTTCGCAATTCTTTCAAATGAGATGCTATTTCTTGAATGAATTGAACTCCTTCCTCTCCATTTCTGATCGAGTTGATGCTGTGCTCGAGAAAATTCCTGTCTGCCTCAAGAGCTTTCAACCTCTCGTTCAGCTCAGTAACTTCATTTCCAAGAGATTTTAAGTCGATACCTCCAGGGGTTATAGGAGAGCTTTGCCCACTATAAAACATTTCATTATTACTAAATGACTCGGATTTCTCAAGCGCCACTGAGTGCTCTTGAGCAGGACCATCTCCTCTATCTTTTTGGGTTGAAACATCATCATCATTGTCTGCTACTTTGTTTTCTTGAAATCCCAATTTGCTATTCACCTTCTTCAATTCATTCACCCTGTTATCTATGTTTCCAGAAAACTCACCATTAACCAAGTCTAGTTGATTATTAGAAGACAGACGAAGCCTCTTTTCCAAGTTCTTCAAGCTCTGTAAAATATATGCTCTTTCGTCATCAAAATCTAACACTGAATTCTTCACAGTTCCTGCATTCTTGTCTGGTTTTCCATCATCAGAGCTTCTGATTGAACTTGTGCTTACAGATGTAGCTTCTGGGTGCTCCACTTTGATATCTTTTGTTTTCACATTGGAAAGTTGTTGCATGGTATCCTCAAATAATGATACACTTGGATTGTCCCTGTAAAACTCAAGCTCTGCTTCTAGATCTTGAATATATTTCTCTCGCTCCGCGAGCAAGTCATTTGTTTTCTGCAGGGCTTCCATATCATATTCAGCTTGCTCTTCCATCATCCTTAGGTACTGCAACGCTTCCATTTGAAGTGTCGCCTTCTCATCCTGCAGTCTAGTAATCATAGCCATTGCTTGATTTGCAGAAATTGCAGATGAATTTCTTTCTTCTTCCAATTCCTTGTATAAAGTACTCAACAATTTCTTATCATGTTCGATCTGCCTCTTCAACCGATCAACTGCACTTTCACCTTCAATTTCGCTGACGATACTTCCATCGAAAGAATGACCAGACTCATTTCTCTCAAGTGAGATTCTCTTTTGAAGTATACTAGAAGCATCAAGATTCTTCAACTCATCACCACTAATAACCTTTGGGCTCACTGGCACTCTAGGACTAGAATCATTCGCTGTTTGCTCTCGGGCAACAGATAATTGAGAAAATATGATCTTCAAATCATCACTGAGTCTTGAAGAGTCCTTCCCAATCCATTGTTCTGCAAGGGCACCAGACAACTGTCTCCCCCTATTGCTAACGGCTATCTTATAGGCATCACCAAGATCCAAAAAGTTGGGGGCTTGCTGACCATTGTCACTAGGAACAGGGTTTGTTTCTGAAGCTGTTTCATTCGTTGTGGCTGACGTGGTTCCTCTTTTGCTGATTTCTTCACAATCAGTCCCAGCTGTTTGCCAAACTTCCTCAGTTTTGGTGACACCTTTGCAATAGAACAATAAGGAAAACAATCCAGATGTTAATCAGAACCATTTACTTGACACCCTATGAAAAAAAAATTGTTCACTTTCACATTGTTGCACTTTATAACCTAAGGATGGAAAAATACTATAGTTGAGAAATATTTATCTGAATACATGCAAACATTTGCACGGTTCTCCCTTATGTATGTCATGGTCGTTAAACATAATAAACAACTGCAAAAAAATTCTTTAAAATCATATATGAAACTTCTTTATATATCCATATCAAATACTGTGCACCTTGAACATCATGATACATATTTCAGCACGACATCAAGGAATAAGTGACAGAAAGAAAACATGCACATAGCAATAATTGGCACTACCACGAGTCCTTACTTTGAAGGTATAGATTAATTTATTTTGTGCATGTATAAATTATTTTGTATACAAGATGGAAGTGCAATTTTATAGCAAACTTATCAAAAAGTATTGTTAAAAAAAAAATTATCAAAAAGTAGATTCTCTGATGAACAATAGAAACGAAAGTAAATTTGAAGTTCTAAGAAACTATATATAGTAATATTTTTACTGTGTGACCAGAAGTATTCACATACAGTTGCGTGCAATAACATGTTTCAGATGCAGAAACACACACATGCACAGAGAGAAAGGACAAAGGAGTATGAAACTTACAACTTTCTTGTAATCCTCGAATAGGAGTTTCTACTTCGCCTGATGATGGAAGGACATCAACAAGTGAAACAAGCTTGCTCTTTGTGGGTGTTAGAACAGGGACTTCTTCGCTATGTGATGATGGAAGAACATCATCTAAAGAAATAAGTTTGTTTGATTCTGATGTTTCCACAGGAGTTTCTAGGGTAACTGACGATGGAGGAACATCTTGCATGGAAATAAATATGCTCTCTTTTGATGCTTCCTCATGCGTTTCTTCGGCATGCAGTGATGGAGCTGCATTATCTACAGAATTATGCTCGCTCACTTTTGATCCTTCAACTGGAGCTTCTTTAATAATTGATGATGGAGGAATGTCGTCGAGCGAAATAAGCTCAGGGACTGCAGAGAAATCAAACTTGCCATCTTGTTGCCAATGAAGTTCTTCCAAACCATGCCCAATGGAACCTGTAGGTGATATAGATGTAACCCCATGAAACTCCAACAAATCTGGTTGTATATCTGACACTGAAATTGGAGTCTGGAATCCAGTACCCGAATCCATAAAGTTTTCTGTGTCCAGATCGTCTTGCAGAGTGATAATTTGAGGCTCTATGTGCATATCTTCCTTAGGATTAACTGCACGACTTTGAGCATTTGCATTATCATCACCATCAGAAAACAGGACTTCAGATTCACTATCAGAGTTATTCTTGAGCTCTGTGTAACCTACGTGAGGTAAGTGATCAAACCCAATATTATGTCGATGATTAGCCCTGACTGGTACAGATCGCTCAATCCTATTCAGGTTATGTTGATCATAGCCAGCAGCACCAGATAAAGGGTCATCAAATTCAGTGGCCTCAGAACCAAGCATATTATTCTGCATCAGTTTTCGGCCATATCCTTTTGGTATCCATGGCTCATTGCAACAAGAACAAAGCTGGGTGCTTGAAGTATGAACCTCCAGCAAGGGGTCCGCATTTAAATCAAAGCTAGACCCCTCCCCAAGCTTACCCACCAATAATCTGTATGTTTCAGCATTAGATTTATTGACTGTGGCAAATGAGAAGAGGCAGCTTTCACATATTCCATGGACATCTGCAAGTTTGTTGTGAGCATGGCAGAGAACTAAAGTCGAGATTTCCAACTTATGCTTGCCACAGATCAAATCGTGGTAGTATTTCAATCTTTTACTGCCCAAAATATGATCGAATCGTGAACACAGCAAGCATGGCATTTGCAGTTCACAGTAGCAGGCAAATTTTGTGATCAAGTAAAAGAATATAGCTTCAATAAAGAGCAAACAAATTAAACACCATTCGAGAACTGCAGATGCCAAAGCAGACCTAATACTGTGGCATTTCGTCTGTGATTTAACAGATGAAATCCTGCTGGCATCCATACTCCAGCAAGATTAAGCAATGCCAAAAATGAGATATCAGTTAACTGAAATAACCAAACCCTCAATCCTCCCAAAATGTTTGGCAATCCAAAGCAATATTCAATACTGCAGCCACATCAATAAAAAAAGAGTGAAAATTAGAATCAGATGATAAGAGAAAGATTGCATATCAAAATCTCCAAGAAAGAATTATAATCCAGATGCAAATAAGTAAAAAATTTCATTAAAGAACTTTAATTATAAGACATTAAAGGAATAAAAGCAACGCCTCATCAATAAAAAGGCACCCATTTTAGACAAGAAAATGATCTCAGCCAATGACAATAGTCTCTAATTGTCTATCTTCCATTGAAAGTCAATAAACAAGTTAATGCACACAAGCCCATTTCCAGTGGGGACCATTGGCCTATAAACTTCCAAAATAAATGCCCTAAATAAAACTTATTACACCAAAATCTGAGATTTAATCACATAAATGGCTTTCTGTAAGAACTTGTGCAAAGGGTGGCATATGCTTCCAAATCAGAAGCTAATGCAAACAATATAATAACATAAATGAAAGCTTTAATGCTTCAAAAATTTCCATAACAATTTAAAACCCACCATATTTGCAGAACAGAAGCCAGCAAACCAACAAAAACCTTAAATTCACATTCCAACAAGATAAAGATAAAAAAATTTCCATATAATTGGACATCTATAAGGAACAATTTATGCATGGCCAGTTCTGCATGAGGAAACCAAAAAAATATAAAGGGCAAAAACACAATTCTCAGGAAAAGGGCAAAAAAAAAAGTCAAAATCTAAGCTTGCAGATCAACTAGATATAGCAGGCCAATGTTTCAACCAAAAAAAAAAAAAAATTCCATGGAAGACCTGCTTGTTAGGAGGTCCAATCAAAAAGCAAACCTTTAAAGTTGCAAAAATTATATAATCACAAAAGCAATGAATTCATATAGAAGATCAACATGCAACATACAACCAGAATCAAAATAATAATAATAAGAAGAAGACAAATAAAAAGAGAATCAAACAATTCAAGAATTGAATTAAAACAAAGAAAATAAAAAAAAGAAGTCCAGAGAAATGGCAAAACTGACCTGTTCTATTCTGATGAGAATTCAGAGACAAAAAAGAGTCAAAAGCAAAGTGAACCAACCAACTTGGTATTGAAGACAAGAAGAAACAAAATCCCATGAAACAACAGATTCAAACAAAAACAGAAATACCCAGTTAAGGTTTTTGTTTTTATTGTTTTATTTTTTGAACAATTGTTGTGTATTTACTACAATTATTATTTTGGAAACAATACAACAAGAGTGCACGTTGTTTTCAGACAATTCCCAAAATAATAAAAACGTTAAAGAAATCAAAAAGTGGAACTCCACGTCCACGCCGACAATGCCAAAAAGTCGGCTTGGAGATACCGAAAGTTTTGAGCTTTGATAAATAAAAAGCAAATTAAAAGGAAAAAAGAAGAAAAAAACTTTTGGGTATTTTGGCTCATTATAATCAAAATCAACCGAACAGAACAGCAAAGATTCCCCCTTTTATTAACTGTCATTCTCCTTTTTTTTTCTTTTTAGAAAAAAACTAACTGCTAAATTCATCACCTTAAAGGCTAAGATATATATTAATTAATTAGTGCCAACTTTAAAATGAAAATAAAAGGCTAGATTTTATTTTATAATCTTCACTGATAAGTTTTGTATTAGATATTTAGATATGAAAGTTTAATTGCTGTTTATTATATGATGAAAGAAAAATATTTTTTTATTTCTTATTTATAAGATTTTAACTTAACAATTTTGATTCTATAGATTTATAAAAATAGTAAATTTTTTTAATAATTAATTTAATGTGAATGTATGTACTATAGCTCTAACCGAGGTTTTCCTTAAACAAAAATAATTTATGTCAGCTGATCTCAACTGTTATTAGTTACAAATTAATTATTTAATAGCAAAAAGAATAAATTAGATAATTTTTTAATGGTAAAATATAGTTAGTATTGATGCAAATTAATTATGTAATAGTAAAAATATGAATTAGATATTTTTTATTTGTAAAGTATATTTAGTATTGATATAAATTAATTATTTAGTACTATTAAAATATATGATAATAATGTAGATGATTTTATAGTTTTTATAAGTAATAATATGAAACAAACAACTTTTGATTTGTAGAGTATTTAGTATTGATAGATAATTAATTATTCAATGGTATTCAAATAAATGATAAATCAAATGTAAAATTGCTTAATTTAAAGTAGAGTAGTTAATCATTATTATCACAATCGAAACCTGTTTTTTTTTTTTTTAATCATTTTCTAGGGCTCCAAAAAAGGCGTTGACCATGTCCTCCTTGTGGGGGTCGTTGCGTTTGACTGTATCTGTTTTATAATTATGAATATAAAAAGAAACTAAAAATTATATTTATGCCACTTTTATTTTAATCCTTGTAAAAAAATAAATATTTAGATTGTCTCAATTCATAAAAAGGTGTAAATACAGATGTTCATAAGCATTTATTCTTTGTATTTTTTTATATTTAATTAATTTCATAAATCATAAATAATATAAATATTTGAATTAAATTCAGATTAATAATAAATAAATTAAATTTGATTAGATTAGATTATCTTAGAAATTATAGGATACTAAATATAGATTCGTGCAGACTATTGTTATAATTTTGTTTTAGATAATTATATTTTTGCGCAAAATAATTTCCCTCCGTTTGTAGATAATTATTTTTAAATACAAATTAAAAAACTAATATTTAATATAATATATAACTGATAATTATATCAATGTAAATTATTTTCAATATTAATTATCTTTAATATTAATTTTTATGTCTCAAGTTATCTTTCATTACTTTTATCTTTTAAAAAATTATAAATTTCATAAATAACTTCAATAAAAAAATTACAAAATAATCGAATAATTTTTAAAAATTGATAGCTCTTACCTTTTAATTTATTTTTATTATTATTTTATAAGATATAACAAATAATATAAATATACGATGAATTAATATTTTTAAAATTAAATCAATCTATCCGACCAATTAAATCAAAAAATGATTAAATATCATTTTCAATTGAAATAAAAAATTAAAATATTTAAAAAATAAAATTAAAGTTCCATAAATTTTTATTTATATAAAATTATGTTTATTAATATATTTTATACAAATACTCAACTAAATATACTTTGAAGAGGTATTTTAAAGGGTATATAGATTTTTTTTTTCATGACACTAAACACATTATAAATTCTGTTTAGATTAAATAAAAAGTTTACAAAATTTGCAATTTTAAATTTTTTTAATTTTGTGAGAATACTTATTAATAAATCAAATCCTTAAAAAATTGAAATGAATTTATATGATAAAATATTATTTAAATCAAATACTATTTATGAATGCTAATTTATTTATAAATAAGTTATATTTAAAATTTTTTAAAATAAAATAAATTTTTTAAATAAAATTCTGCCAAAGAAGATAAAGAAGAGAGGGATATATATTAAAAAAATCTACAATCACTAATAAATAATAAATAAAAAGAAAGAACAATTCCAAAAAAACCCAAAAGAAAGAAACACCCTTGAAAATTTCGAAAGACATAAATACCCTTTGAAGAGTGAAAAGAAGAAACTCTGTATTTCCCTTCTCAACCCTCGCCATCGCTATACTCCCTCTTCTGCCCTTCTCAATCTAAACCCTTTTCCTCTTCTCTGCCCTTCTCTTTTCTTTTTCTTTCCGATCTTCTCCTCCACCCCTCAATTTTACCCGCCACTTTTCAAATTCTCGTTTCATCTCTTTTTTCTTTTCAAACATCAACGGCCAGAAAAACCCCTAATTCAGTTCATCTGCTACTGATTCCTACTGTTTCGCGTCTTCAACTCGCTTTTAGCAGGTTTTGGTCGATACCCACTTCGTGTTTTCTGGTTTTGGTTGTTAAAGGTGGTTCCTTTTTGAGGTTACTTATGTTATTGGTTTAAAGCTAGGGTTTTTATTGGTTTTGATTGATGATGTCAAGGTAATTTCTTTTTGTGTTTTGGGATGTGTTTGTGTTGTTTTGTTTAGTACCCATTTGTTTATGTTGTTTATTTAGCTGGTTTTTATGGTAGTAGGTTTTGACCTATGTTGTTGAAGTTAGGGTTTTTGTTACTGTTCTTATGTTTGTGCATAATTTGTTGCTAAAATTGGGCTTTTGGTTTTGTATTTTGCTTCTTCACTAACTCTATCCCTTAATTGGCTAATGGGTTTTTTTGGCACTAGAAGGCATAAATTAAAATAGATATGAGGAAAGCCTAAACTTGATTTTTTTTTCTTTGGTTTTTTCACTTAGAAAGTGAAGTGAACTGTGGCAGGTTAAATTTGGGTTTAAGCTCCTTCAGTTGGTTTTTGGTGCATTAGTTTGATTAATGACTTCGGTGAACTCTAGCAGGTTAAATTTGGGTTTAAGCTTCTTTAGTTGGTTTTTGGTGGTTGATGTTTCTTAACCATATTCTGTGCAGCTAGCTTGTGGGCATTTGACATTATAGTTTCAGATTCCTATTAGGAATAGTTTGGTTTTCTCATTCTTGTCATCATGCTGACTTTGAGAAGTGAAAGCGTGACAAATGCTAACTAGGGCAGATTGTTTGATTTGATTTGTGTGTGCATGATGGCTAGTTAGCTTTTTGCTTCTTGGTTGTATAGGAGAGAATCTTATCGAGAGAAAAAAGGTTTCCTTTGCTTTTTTTTTTCCCATTTTTTTAATTAATTGGATCATTGGATAGGTCATTGTTTCAGAATTCATCATTTGTGGCAGGGCTTATAATTTTGACATGTGATGTGATCAAGAGCTACTAAGGCTTAATTTTCCCCTTTGGCATTTTCT
Organism: Macaranga tanarius; assembly: GCA_949673435.1. NCBI lineage: Eukaryota > Viridiplantae > Streptophyta > Magnoliopsida > Malpighiales > Euphorbiaceae > Macaranga > Macaranga tanarius. The sequence continues at coordinate 5,159 of CATIWO010350209.1, read as the reverse complement.
TTTCCGCGTTCTTTTACTTGCAAGGCTTTTTTTGACAACTATCTATGGATGTGCTTGGCAGGAATGTGGTAATACTGCAGATAGATCAGTGTTGTCAACATTTCCAAATTGGTGGTTTGTTCTGGGGGCGGGGCTAAGTTATTAAGTTGCTTGACATATCAGGAGCAGCTTATGCAATGGCAAATCATGACTTGATACTTGGGCAAAGTCACAATTTAGGGCTTAGGCAGAATCAACAGTTGGTCTTAGGGCATAATCACAATTTGGGTCTGGGCCAGAATCATGATTTGGAATTGGGTCAAGCGCATGAGCATCATTTGGGTTTGGGACAGGCGCACGACCATGAGCTGGGTTCAGGACATCCCCATGACCATGAATTGGATTTGGGACAAAGTGATGACCATGAAGGGGATGCTGTTCATGGCTATGCACATGATAATGATTTAGGTATGGATCGCAAACCTGTTGAGGGTGAACATGATTTGTCCCTTCCTCCACAGAACCATGAGTTAGCTTTATCAGAGAACAATGAGTTGGCTGTTTCAGAGAACCAAGAACTCGATGAGAACTTGGAACTGGCTGTGGACCAGAGCCAGGAAATGGGCATGGAACCTGGTCAGGATTTTTCCATTGACCAGTCTCAGCTTGTAGTCCATTCTCCTGTTGTTCAGGCCCGTACCCTTTCTGTAGCCCCTAACTTTGAGCTGTCAGTTGGGCAAGAATTTCCAGATGTCATCAGCTGCCGCAGAGCATTGAGGGATACAGCCATTGCCCTTCATTTTGAAATGCAGACTATAAAATCTGACAAGACCCGTTTCACAGCTAAATGTGCCAGTGAGGGATGTCCTTGGCGGATACATGCAGCAAAGTTGCCAGGGGTTCCAACTTTCACCATAAGGACTATCCATGAGATTCATGCATGTGGAGGAATTGCTCATCTTGGGCACCAACAAGCCTCAGTCCAGTGGGTTGCAAACTCAGTGGAGCAACGGCTTAAGGAGAATCCTAGTTACAAGCCTAAGGAGATATTGGAAGAGATTCACCGGGTACATGGTATAACTTTGTCATACAAGCAAGCTTGGAGAGGCAAGGAGCGCATTATGGCTGCCATGCGTGGATCCTTTGAAGAAGGGTATCGCTTGCTTCCACAGTACTGTGATCAGGTTAGAAGAACAAACCCGGGGAGTATTGCATCTGTGTACGGAAACCCAACAGATAATTGCTTCCAGCGTCTTTTCATCTCATTTCAGGCATCAATTTATGGTTTTCTTAATGCTTGCCGGCCTCTCCTTGGGCTTGATAGGACATTTTTGAAAAGCAAGTACCTTGGCACTTTGCTTCTTGCTACTGGCTTTGATGGGGATGGTGCTCTATTTCCTTTGGCATTTGGTGTTGTTGATGAGGAAAATGATGAAAATTGGATGTGGTTTCTGTCTGAACTTCATAATCTCCTTGAAATTAATACAGAAAACATGCCAAGGCTTACAATTTTGTCAGATCGGCAGAAGGGCATTGTTGACGGTGTGGAAACAAATTTTCCAACTGCGTTTCATGGATTTTGCATGCGTCACTTAAGTGAAAGTTTCCGTAAAGAGTTTAATAACACAATGCTTGTCAACCTTCTGTGGGAAGCTGCTCATGCTCTAACTGTCATTGAATTTGAAGCTAAAATTCTAGAGATTGAGGAGATATCACAAGATGCTGCATATTGGATACGGAGAATTCCACCTCGATTATGGGCGACAGCTTATTTTGAAGGGACTCGATTTGGTCATTTGACAGCTAATATTGTCGAAGCATTGAACAGTTGGATATTGGAAGCTTCTGGGCTTCCAATAATTCAGATGATGGAATGCATCAGGAGGCAGCTAATGACTTGGTTCAATGAACGTCGAGAGACCAGCATGCAGTGGACATCAATACTTGTGCCTTCTGCTGAGAGGCGTGTTGCAGAGGCTCTTGAGCGTGCACACACTTATCAGGTGCTTCGTGCTAATGAAGCTGAATTTGAAGTTATCTCTCATGAGGGAACAAATATTGTGGACATTAGGAACCGATGTTGCCTCTGCCGGGGCTGGCAGCTGTATGGTTTGCCCTGTGCACATGCTGTGGCAGCACTTCTCTCTTGCAGGCAGAATGTGCATCGGTTTACTGAGAGTTGTTTCACTGTAGCAGCATATCGAAAAACATATTCACAAACTATTCATCCAATTCCAGATAAAAGTCTCTGGAAAGAGTTGTCTGAGGGAGACCCAGATGGTAACAAGGCTGTTGAGGTAATCATTAATCCACCAAAATCACTTCGTCCGCCTGGTCGACCAAGAAAGAAGCGAGTCCGAGCAGAGGACCGAGGACGCGTGAAGCGAGTTGTGCATTGTAGCCGTTGTAATCAGACAGGCCATTTTAGAACAACATGTGCAGCGCCCATCTAATTCGCAATTGTGAAAATGGTTTAACTGTGATTCCAGTTGGTCCCTTTTGTGCAAAAGTATTTGTAGGTTTGTATTATTCTTGTAGTTTCTAATAGTGTTATTAGTCCGCCAGTTGAACTTCATTTATTCTCTTTTGACAGTTGCGTTAATTGAGGCTATTCTGGATCTAGCATGAATGTATCACCTCAATAATTCAATGTTATGGAGGACTGCATTTGTAACTATAGTTTTTGTTATCAAAATAGCTATTCTCTGTATGAGCTGGTGGATTTTACTACCCTAGCTAGTGATTCTAATCGGAATAGCAACAGTTTAGACAAACATTGTTCTTTCTGAGGATATAGATTGATATATTGACCCAAAAAAAAAGTGAAAGAATAGGAGGAAACTGAATAACAAATTCACCAGGTTCATAATGTTTCTCGTAAGGCAAGTGTGTGGCTAAGCTCTTCTTAGTCCAAAACCATTTTCCCTTTCGCAGGGCATTTTATTTCTTCATATTGATTAAAAACTATAAGATTACAGTAGAAAAGAAGGTGCGCAGGTAAGATGTTGAACTGCTCAATTTCTGCTAGCACATTAATGAGGTAACGGCCATGAGGTACGTTAAAGCAAAGTAGGAACAACCAATCGAGACAGCTGCTATAGCCAGCCCAGAAGAATCAGCTAACACTGCGTAAGAACCTGAAATAAAGGCTATAACCATCGCAGCGGTGGCATATATAGTAAGTGCTACAGTGCACTTTGTTGCATGGAAAAGAAGTTCACGCTGTCTGACAAAAGGAGTGAAAAAATGAAGAAATATCGAGAGAGACGATAAACAAAATGCTAAGGTATTAGCTATAACAAATGATCCGAAAGATGCTCTCTTGCTCAGAATTGCCATGCCCTCGTCAGGACCGTCGCTTCTGTAGCCACCTGGCATGGTGAAAGCTGCTGCAAATGAGACTGTGGCAATGAGTGCTGTTACCAGTAAACTGACGCTGTTTACCTCCCTAAGATGATTATCTGATAATTTTCTTTCTTTTGCAGGTTCTGTTCTCAACTCTGCAAGTTGATCATCCCCATCAGTGGCAATGCTGCTTGTTTGCAGTGGTTGTTCACTTGTCTCAGCGGCCTGTATTTTTGAACTCTTGAGCACTCCTTCCAAACTTGGGAGACCACCAGCATTTGCAATGTGCATTGTCATCCACCTCTGTAATTGTTTCAAAAAATTTAAATCTGTGAGTACATTTCTATCATGCGTCCTAGCCAGATCAGTCTCTCAATAATAGAAATGAAGGCCCATACCTTTCTATAATGCCCAAGATCTGCATTTGACATAACAATGTTGAAGACATTAAGACCTTCTTTATTCATGATTGTCTTGTCTATTCTTTCATCATTTACCATCAGTTGAAAAACCTTATAATATCTGCGGACAGCAGCTAGATGCAAAGCTGTGTTTCCTTCCTTATCTTGCTGGTTTAGAAGATCCTTGGAAACCAGCTCCAAAAAAGCCTTAACTATGCTAATCCTTCGATTCTCAACTGCAACATGAAGGGCTGTTTGACCTTTATTGTCTTGCAAATCCCAAATGTCTGGACAAGCTGTGAACATCTCCAGTAACACAGCTATGTGACCTTCTTTTGCAGCCAAATGAACAGCAGCCATGCCCTCTTTGTTTTTCAAGTAAGCAGTAAAATTGTCAGTTGAAAGGAACTGTTTCACAATAGCTGGCTCACCCACGTGTGCTGCATAGTGAAGAGGAGTACATCCATCGTTGTCGGCTTCTGAGACAGCAGACGGGCATTTTTCCATCAACTGTCTAATGAAGGCTAAACATATGGAGGAGAAAGCAGTTTCAGCAGGGTGAAATCAATAAGTCTAAAAGTTGATGAGAGATTGCAAAATATAGAGATTGTTAGAATAAAAACAAGAATATCTGCCTTCACCCCTTTCCCTCAAATAAAAAATTCCGATGAAATGTTTAGAAGAAGGTAAATTAATTATATTACCTATATCAACTTGGCTGGTGGACCGGGAACTGTTAATCCCCCATTTCATGGTATATCTAGCGAGCTTGAAACAATCATACAATGTAATCTCAGAAATATTAAAGAGAGGGTTCCGTCTCAGCCCCTCGGTATTTATGAATATTGCATCTTCAATGAATGAAAAAAAAAAAGAAGTCAGATGGCATTCATAACATTAAAGTTTAACAGCATAAAGCTGCAGCAATGCTGTTTTGTCTCATGGGTAGTAAGTGCCCGAGTGTTACCTTCAGGACTCAAGCGAACAGCAGCCGCGTGCAATGCATTCATGTTATTCCGTCCCTGAAAAGAACAACCTGTAGAAGATTCCAGGAGATAACGAGCAATTCTCAAATGCATCTTATCCACTGCAAGAAACAAAGGAGATTCGCCTGCATTGTTGGTGAACATAGCCAATTCTGGATCCTTCTGAAGCAGTAACTCCACAGCCTCAAAGCAACCGTTCCTCGCAGCTTCATGCAATGCTGTGTTGTTCTCTGTATTCGCCATCCTCACTAGCCTTTCATTGGCTTCAAGTTCCAGCCTTTCTGTACTCCCATAGTTGATCAAGACTTCCACAAGGCCTGGAGCGCCTAGCCTGGCTGCGATATGCAGGGGAGTGTCACCTTTAGAATTCTTTTGAAAGACGAGCGATGGCTGCAAGTTCATGATCATTTCTGCAATTTTCATCCTCTCATACATTGCTGCAACATGA